>CM031237.1:186875727-186940243 GCA_018340775.1 Taxus wallichiana var. yunnanensis | reverse complement strand
ATTTACATAGATCATTAATGAGAGGCTCCATGTATGTGTCCATATCTTTCACCTAGTGTTTTCCTCTGAATAAAATGTGAATTAAAATTTAAATATGTTCATTTAAATATACACCATCTTCAAGAGAACATAAAACTAAGAAATTCATATACCTATGTTATTAGAGTCAAGATTGCATGCTCCTTTTCATTGCCATCTAAGGGGGAAGATTATTGTTAATAAGGAAAATTGGCCAAACAGAGTATGTTGTTCTAAGATCTCCGAAAGGATTGACACCATCCATTTCCAATGAAAGTCTTGCATTCCTTGGCTCATTTCTTAAATCAAACCATTTTTCTTCAAGCTCCTTCCAATCTTTTCTATCAACCACCATACGTATGACACCATCTTGGCTCCTTCTAAGTGCATGATAGTCCTTAAATCTTTCCAAATCCTTACATTTGAACATCCTCTCAAACCTTGGTGTTATTGGAATGTGGCGTAGAACCTTATAGGTAACTTTCTTAGACACTTGATCTTCACGATATCTACTGGTGTGACATATTGGGCATTGTTGTAAATTCTCATTTTCCCATAGTATAAGATATGGTCATTTGGACATGCATCATACATTTTGTACTCCATTCCAATTCTTTCATTGTTGAAGATACTTCCTTTTGTGAATGAGGCATCTTATTTTCCTTTGGAAGTATCTTATCTGCCAAGAGTCTACATGAAACAACAAAATATATTTATATTATTCTGACACAATATTCAAAACAATGATATGGAGAGATATAGTTTACAGAAATTTAAAATATACCTCAAGATACAATAAAAGCATGTATTCAATATTCCATGCATAACCTTAAAGTTAAAAATAACATAAGTACAAAAAAATTTACATTTGGGTAAAGAGGTGTCCTAGCAAGTTGAGCTAGGGGTGAATCATCAACTTCTTAGGAATTTGTGTAGAAGTCTTGTATAAATTCGTTCACCCCATCCTCATTTAATTAAGAAGTGGTATCACCCATATGTGTGTCTTCTCCTTCATTATGAGAGTCACTATCATCAGTGCAATATGATCTTTCATCAAAATTATTATGAACTTGGATTGAATATACATTACAAAGTTTTTAAAATAGTTAATAATAATGCGATATAAAAATTTCATATTTTCTAATAACAAGCATTTTTGAATTATCATTATAGTATACCTCTTCTATATAAGCTCCATACTTCAACCTATGGATACCAACGAGTCAACACTTCTTTAATTTTCTATTTTTACACTTTTCACAAGTGCAATATATCATTTCATTAAAGTATTCACTTGTCCTTGGAGTAGGTCTCGGTACGTGTTCATCTAAATATTCAGATGAAGATATATTATTATCCTGCACATGAATCATATACTTTAAATAATGAGCATCTACCTCTCAACTTGAGACTTACATTTTTATAGTTTGGAAATGAATAATTTTGTTATGATGTTTGCATAAACTAAAACATCATTATTCTATAATATGAGATCATTTGTGCCATTATATATTCCATCTACTCATGAAAAATATGGTCCTTGGCCCTTACTTATCCATTTTTTGTAAGTTAAAAGAGGGTCTGTTATGAGTGTTATTTAAGATCTAGGTATTATTAAAAAACTCATGACTATGATAATACTAATCTCCATTGAGATTCAATTCATTAAATAAATAATGTAGGTGATAGAAAATAAAAGTACTTGACTCTCCATTTTGTCTAAGTATAATGGCTAATCGGGTAATAAAGTCCTATAGAAAAGTAACACTCATGATAGCAATACATGAAAATATTTAAAGTAAATTAGAAAAACTATCTCGCATGTTATAACTTTTTACCAATATATATATAAGACTATAATGTCATCTTATCTTACCTTCTTGCACTAAATCCACTCCACACCAACTAGAGCAAGAGAAGAAAATGGAACTTACGAAAAAGGAACATTGTCAAGAAATTAGACAAGGAAAAGCAATCTAATCTATTAAAAATGACCAATTAGTAGCATCCATTAAAGTTCATTATACTAATGGACCAGAGAGAGCTGCAGTTATCATCTGTAATCAATATATGATCTCCCTGATTATATTATAGACTTCATCTAAAAGAATGGATCTCTAAATGTCAATGATGTCCAATGATAGGGAAACAATTTATGAGAGTCATGATGAACTACTGTAGATGAATGATGATAATACAAGATTAAAAGAAATATTATATTAATGTCCACTATTAATCAGAACAAGTCAATCGATTTATGAGAGTCATGACAAACTTCATCCAGGTGGGAATGTTTGCAAAGTTCTTGATGAGGAGCTCTTAGTGGGTTTAAAAATTATAGGTATCTTTATTACTCCACTTAATTGACATGTGATGTATTTTTATTTATAGCTATTAACTACTATTGGTGAATGTTTTTCTTTATAATATGCCCACTAATATGCCTTATCAAGGTGACCTTTGTGCTTTGCAACGAGTTTTGAAAGTAGGTTAATATGTTTCAAAATTGTGTTTCCTCCATTTTCCCTTTCTAAACATGCCAAATTGATGTTAGGAATCATGGTTTGGGTTTGGATTTTCGATGGGAATGTTGACTAATTATTACGTCTTCTCAATATGTTTAGTGCAACACGTGTTCGTAAGTTTGACAAACTTGACCATTGGTGTCATTATAGGAATATTGTTTTGCACTCTCCACTCGAGGACTGATGTTCTTATGTACATCCATTATATATATATACATACATATGTATGAATATGTATACACACACATCTACATATATATATATATATGATGTATGTATATGTGTATATATATGTATATATATATATATATATATATATATATATATATATACATATACACATCTATATTTATATATGTATGTATGTATACATATGTATCATATATATGTATATACATTAGATTTTTTTGTGAGGAACAAAGGTTGGTATTAACTTCCAAGAGGGAATGTTGATGTTATTCATTCTTTCTTAATGATTGGCAATTTGTGGGTTTGTGCTTATTGTTTGCCAAGAGTGTTGCGGTTGAAATGTAGTGCTCTTTCGAATCAGTCTAAGCTTTGGTATTGGTACCATGTGTGGCTATCAAAACCCCCATCCAACCCATGTATACCTAGAAATATAGATTTGACATGTATTAGGTAATTTTATGGGCACATATATTGTTAGAAACTTAATATTTTTAAGAAACTAGTAGATTACTTGGTGTTAGTGTATTTGTGTGTTTATTTTTTAGTCCATTAGCTGCAATTATTGTATTCCTCGAGAAGAATACATATGTATACATAGCATATACATATATATGGACATATGTTGATGTAGACACTTGATTTTAGTACGAGACTAATTAATTTCTTTGGTGTTAGTGTATTTATGTGTTTATTCCTTTTGGTGTTAGCTGCAATTACACATATACATAAATAGCATATTTATGTGTACACACACACACACACATTTTAGACACACACATGTTATGTGTACCACATGTAATAACTGTGTGTGTGTGTGTGTGTTCCATTATCAGAGAAAATGACATAATTATGGTAAGGAACTCATTCATTTCATTGGTGTTAGTGTATTTATGTGTTTATTTCATTTTTGGTGTTAGCTACAATTATTTTATTCCTCACAAATATACATTTCTAACATATGTATACATACATATATATAGCAAATGTTGTCTTACACCTAATTTTGGTATGTGGGGCTAGTTAATTGCTCTGGTGTTATTATTATTAATGTTTTAGTCCTTTTTTGGTTAATCTCGCAATTACCACATATACATACATGGCATATGTATGTATACATATATGCACATATGTTGTTGTAGACACCTAATTTTTGTATGGGACTAATTCATTGCTTTGGTGTTAGTGTATTTACAGTGTTTATTTCATTTTGGTGTTAGCTACAACTAGTACAGATATCTTAAATACATCAATTTGAAATACACCAAGAGATATCATTTTAGAGGTTTTTATCTTAGATTTTACACATACCACATTGATTAATAACTCCAATACCTTCTCCACCATTTTTCCATTGACTGGAGAAAAATGACATCCATCTAGCTACACCATTGTGATGGGCTCAAAGTAACTTTTTCCCAAAAAATTGGATCAAACTCCACCATATGGCAAAAAGATTAAATTTTTTGATTGACTTCTCCAAGTGAAAAAAAAAAAGAAAATTCTATTTGATGCTTAAGAGATGCCAAATTTAAGGCTGAATTTTCTTGTGACTATTAATCAAATGGACATCGAATTTAAAGTTGAATATAAAAGTGAACTACTCACTCCATTACACTCCACCCCTGCTACCATTGTAGAGTGCCTCTTGGTGTAACTAGTTCCATACCAAAATGGGGAAATTGTAATAATCCTTTCACCGATGTGAGAGTGAAATTCCTTACCCTCTAAAAAGGCATTATTGGCAATGTAGGTCTACAGTAGCTGAAGATTTGTGGAAAAATGCTAAAGGATGTTTAGTAAGAAGAATGTCTCCTTTAAGTGACCCTCTCTACTTTGGTTGAATAGTTTTTTATGAATTCTTGATTGGATTTGTGCATTGAATGCTTCACTTGAAGGAGCTTTTGTTTGGGTACTGCCAAGGTGAGCCTAACACTCTTGCCATATTTTATAGGTACTTCTTCCTTACAAAGATTATTGGCCCAGTTATTGCATAAACTAGAATTCATCTTGTGCTCTTGCAGAACATGTAGATTGCTATGGTGTAGAGAGATGCATGTCTTGTTTAGGTTTGGACTAACTATCAACATGTTGGACTTAAAGTCTGAAATTAATTTGGGTTCATGCACAGATTTTGTATATTTAAGGTGGAAAGTTATTAAGGTGTGCTTTGGATATGAATAGATACAATTTTATATGGACAACATGGGATTGGTAGCACATGTAATCCTTTCAATGCAGATTTCTATATGCATCCAAGGGAATGACATGAGCTTACAAAGTGGTGGCAGATTTTTATATCCACCAATTTCCTCGAATATACCAACAGCTTGGGTAGCAAGATATAAGAACAAATTACATGAGAGGGATATCAGGAAAACTGATATTATGTTTAGATATTTTCAACTATGGTCCCCCAACATCATGCCAATCTAGATATTATGTTCAGATATTTTCAACTATGAAGTTAAGAGATAAACTGAACCCTACCAATCTAGATAAAGAGCACAAATAAGGATTGTATTCATTCTTGTATGGAGAAGTTTGTATAAGCATTAATGAGGGTTGGCTGGGACATTGGAATTTTTCTTTACAGATAAATTGTACTTGACATAGGTAAAGTTTGAAAGATTTAAATTCAAAGAAGTCAAATAAATGGTCACTTGCTACATCCTATTAATTGGAACTGTGGTTAGGATTTAAAGAGTTGCAACTCTATAGTGTGTATGATGGTGTAAAATGTATTGTTTAGTTATCTACTAGTTGTCTTGCCTGGATGTATTCACCACTACATTCATCTTGTATGGCTTCGTGTACGACGCATCCACCGCCACCACCTTCATTCTGTGCTTTGCTATTTTGAAGAATAATGGGTGATTCAGGGTAGCATTAGCATTGATGATTCTTACCAAATAGATTTTCCCACTCTCAACCAAAACCCGAAATGTTTTTGCATTCATATTTCAAACAAGTAATGGTAGGCATGATATTTGAAAGATTCATGGCCACCAAATGGCAGACAACAATCTACGTGGTGAGAGCAACGCGAAGGAATCATGGTGGTAGTCCTAGTTGGTGACAACTAAATGGAAAGGGTTCGCTATTCAACAAGGCCATATGTCGGCTAGGAGGTGATGAAAGCAATAAGCCATTTTGGATTTACTATTGAATAGCATTACACATTTCCAATGCTTCAATTTATAATTACAAAATGTCAATGGTGATGTCAATATAACAAGTGCTAAGTTTTCAACATTGGAAGAAGTGAGAGTCGTTATCTATGGATTAGTGAATTGAACAATGGATAGTTGTAGTTGAGGTGGAGTAGAGAGGTTGAGGACACCTAGGTCAGATAGATGTGCAAATATTTTGTAGAGGTCACATTGCAAGGCCGATGATGGTGCAACCAAGTCTATAGAAGAGCCACTAAGGAACTAGACTAGTGAGGAGTTGGAAAACTGTGGCGGTGACATAAGAGCTCGATGGCGAGAGCAAAGTAACAACAAATCCACAGTGGTGGAAAATACTACATATAACTAGACAACACTACCGATGACCTTTCTTCGTATTCTCATTTCACATCTAAATTATGTTCAGAGAAATGCCAAAACAGTTGTCCTATTGTTGTCGATCTCTATGTCAATATCATTATATTTAATGGTAAGTGAGTCCCTTACAAGATTCAAAAGGAATTTTGGTTCTCCCAAGGTTATTTTGTGAATGGTCCATGACAGTTTAGAAAGAGGAAGAAAGATACAATCCGAAGCCTAATCCTAGGAGCACATTTACAAAGGAAGTCACCTCTACCTCCTGAGTTAGGGTCTGAAACTTTAGGGTAAGGATAAATGCAATAATGGGTGTCTAGAAACCATGGGTGTAGGCCTTGAAACTTCCTAAAAAGGAAATTGTGCATGAAAGTAGGTGAAGAATGACCTAGTGAGGGTTTGGAAACAAAATGCAAAAGGAGAGCTACAAAGAGTTGTATGCTGAGTTAAGCCTTGAGATCTTGAAGGCATGTCATAGGAATGGAAATATCACTATAGAATGTGATAGATCCTTATGGGTAGTGCTAGAATTCTATTTTCTTGAATGAACCAAGTAACATGGTCTTAGAGACTTATAGGGACAGTTTGTGGAAGGAAGAGTAATGTGGAGTTTTGAGGTTGTGAATGCATTACTTCATTGGATCTAACCAAGTTGTGAGTGTAGGAAAAGGAAGAAAGGGGTTGGAGGAGTTAAGAAGCTAAAAGACCAAAGATTGCCTGCTTGGACAAGGAGTTGAGGAGAGAGAAGTTGGCAAGGATAATAAGGCTAATAGGAAAAGGAGAGTTGCATAGAATTAGATGAGATATTCAAGCCATACCATAATCAGTTCCATAAAAATGGAAGTGTATATTATGGCCTCTTGTATCTAGAAATATAATTGAAGGTTTATAAATGAGGAAAAACTAAGAGACTGTTTGATAACTTTTTGCAAAGAAAAACTAATATAAAGAAGATGAATCAAGATAATAGTAATTGTAGTTTCAAATGCCTTTATATACATGTAATTTGGGTCATTATAATATGAAATAGATAATATAACATTCAATATTTATTTCAAATGATCAACATCACAATTAGAATCGAGTTCAATGGTTTGCAGTAGCATAATACAAATTTCCTAATGGATAAAGTCAATCTTATGATTAAGAAAACTAGTATAATACTTATTATTAATACTGTTTATTTCAATTTTTCCATTCTTAAGCATGATTAGTATTATAATGTTTGTAGCTCTCAACAATTATATATATTTTGCAAGCGTAACATATTATATTCAAACTAGAATATAAGCTTGCAATGTTATCATACTCTTTAAGATATCTGCTTCAACAAGATAATACTAGAGGAGAAACAAAACAGATAAAGATGGTAATGAGCACCACTGTCTCTACTCTAATTATAGCTTCATCACTTTTTTCAGATTGTTGTACTTATAATGTATTCATGCATTCTGAAGAAAAAAATGATATCATAGATTGTGTCCACAATTTCAGTTATTTTGTTACTTCTATGTATGGATTCATGTTGGGCTACCCATATAATTTATCCTGGTGGTATAGCAGCATCGTACTATAAGAAAACGAAGCAAAATTATCAGAGCCATTCACCGAATTTCAATGTTAAGGAATATGGTGTAGTTGGTGATGGTTATCAAGATGATACACCTGTAAATAATTCTCAGCACTTTGACATTTACGTATACCTTCTAACCATGTAAATATTTGTTAATAATCCATCTATGGTTTTGCAGGCCTTCTTAAAGGCATGGAAAGCAGCATGCGGATCACCTTACAATGTGATGTTGATAGTGCCATCTAGAAATCAATTTTTAGTGAATCCTATAACATTTTCAGGCCTTGCAAGTCCCACATTTTAGTACATGTAAGAAGAGATGGTGTGCTGTTTTTTATTTTGTTAAAATAGTGTAACAAAAATGAAAGCACATTTTTTCATATAGATTCTTTCACAGATTGCAGAAACATAGTTGCTCCAATGGCACCATTTGCATGGAATAAGAATGACAGAACTCTATGGATTCAATTCCTAAGCATCTCAGGCCTCACTATAGATGGTGGGGGAAAAATAGATGGAAGAGGCCATGTTTGGTGGTCCAAATCTTGCAAAGTGAACAACAATTATGTAAGATGAATTACTTTATTTTATTTGCATTAAAAATTTGGAGTGAGCATATATATTATGAATGTTTCTAATAGTGTGTTTTTGTGTGTTAATGTGCAGCCTTACATGCAGGCACCAATGGTTGGATCTCAGATCTAAAGAATATACTTTTCTATGTAATAAAATGTATTTTTTGTATAGGTTGTGAAAATTGAAACTCAGTAAACTTCTTACTATTTTTAGGAAATGTCTATCATGGACTGCACAAATGTGGTGGTGGTGAACTTGCAATTTGTGAATAGTCAGCAAATGCACCTCACACTAATTTACTCTTCTGAGATTTAGGTCATTGGACTAAGCATAAGAGCTCCTAAACAAATCCCAAACACTAATACACCCAAACTTATTCTAAGCATTATGTCAAACATTTTTCATGTGGTGTTTTCATCGATGCATTTACTTAGACAAATTACATACCCAACAAAATATTCCCATAAGTAAAATCTCTTTGAAACCTAAAATCTTGAAAAAACAATCATGTGTCATGTCCTGAAGCTCCTATTCAAGATAGGCATGGAATACATTTGCAAACCACATACGCATGTAAAATGAACCCAATTTGATTTATTAAATCAGAAGCCACAAATAAAAACATCCACACAAATGCTAAAGAACTTTCAATGCCTAAAAAATAACAAGAAAGTAGTAAAACAATGAAGGGTAAGCAGGGGGATTCATGAACCCAAAAACAAGAGAGCGGTCCAACTAAAAATGCAAATCCAGAGTAACTCGGGAAAGACATACATATGTACAGATCAGGATACCCATACGTAATGAGAAAAAGTAAGATCTAAAATGGAAATAACTTACCAACAGGAGGAAGTAGCCAAGTCCAAATAGGCCGAGTTAAACTTTGCAAATCCAAACCAAGTCAGAGTGTGGTAATTTGGGAAAATAAGTGCCGAGATAGTTATAAACCCCAATACTCTGCACTCATAAGAGATCTACCATGACATTGATGAGCCTTAGAAAAAAATTACGAGCCAAAGAAATGCCAAGCTCCAATAGAGAAAACCTAGAGCTAGTTGTTTTGCACAACCAATGGAGAGTGAGATTACCAAGATAATATATAACAGAGTCTCATCTAAGCCACACTAAAATAGAGCAAGTGCATGGAAGATATATGCCTAAATGGAAACCAATACAATAAACCGATGGTGAAAAAACTAGAACAAATGCCTGGTGGCTAGGGGCGAAAATGAAAATCTTATCCAAAGCCTCAAGTAACTCTAGTTATGAGCACAAAGTCTCGTATTTTGAGAGAGAAGGCTAGACCGTGTTGCTGGACCGTATTGCTAGAGTAGAAGGCTGGACTATAGCATTAAAGTTGCCATGAGATCTACCTAGTCTTGGCTAAATAGAACCACTTGAATGATCAAAAATGGTGCATTAATTTTCCCCATTTGGCCGGTTCTCCAACAATTTTCCCCAATTTGACTTCAAAATTTTTATCTCAATGTAGTAAATTAAAAGTTAATTTATTATTCAAAGTTTAAAATAAAAATAAGTTAGAGACAAAAGTAAAATTTTGTCTCTAATTTTTGTCTCAAAATAGCAGTCCATGTAGTAGTGTTATGAGGTTGATCGCATGGGAAACACCATTCATATTCTTGTGTTATGTTGTTTTGAGTTGAAACCAAGGCCCTCGATGTTGAAACAACATTAGGGTTATAAGCTTGAGATGACCTAACAGGTTGTGGTTGTTCTTGGTTCTAGTTAGCAGCTTGAACATGTGGCATGTTTGGCTTAAATGGAGGTTTATTAGGCTGGAACCAAGGTTGATAAGGTGTAGAATTTTGAGCTTGATTCTTCTTAAGAGTTACCTACTCATTTCCTAAGTTTTGTAATTGTTTCATAACCTCTTGGAGTTCATTTAAAGGACTAGAAGAAGAAGTGGAACCTTCATTTAAAATATGATTTCTTGGAGCAGGGGATGGGAGCTATTATAGGTGCTTGATTAGGATTAGGATTCCCCATGTCTTGGATAGAGAGGAAAAGGTGGCCTAGGTACAAGTTTACTAGCTTGAATTAGGAAATTATCATCTCTAATAGCTATGTCATAGGTGTCTCGGTAGGGTTATTACCCCTATAGATTTTATCATAACATATATATCATAATTTAGAGCTTTAAGAAAATAGAGAGATGCACATTAAAATATTGGTCCGACTGCAATTAGGATCCTTTCCCATGTTCTTTTTAATCTAGAATTTAAGTCTTTCTTCGAATTAGCTGGTGCCCTTTTGATTGTAGTCATATTCTCCAAAAGCAATAAGTTATCAACCATCTCTCCAAACTAGTCATTCGAATTGGGAGTAGGATTCATTGAATAAGTTATCCCACCTTCAATGAATCCTACTCCCAAGCCTCCGAACCACCGCAAATGATTTACTTTGAAATAAGAATCCAACAACTTGAACACAACATCCATCTCAACAATCTCATGTATGACACAAAATTTACAATGTCTTGAATGTGGTCGATGGGAGTTGTGTGATTTTCTCCGAAGAAGTATGGGATATTATGTAATGATGCTATCGGGACAAGATTTTGTGCATTAAGATCAAGTGGACTTCTTCTATGAAATTCGCATACGGGTTTGGGGTGGCTGATTTGGTGGTTGTAGATGAGCCATCCCGAGTGGCCCGATAACTCTAGTCGATTGAAAAAAGGTATACCACGTGGAGGTGTTGATAAATTTATATTTGGTGGAGTTTGACACCTTTGAGATCTTCTTCCCCTTCTTTCTCTATCTAGGGATAAGTGTAGATAGACAAATAGCCCCTCTTCTCTAGTTCTTGACCTTGTTTGTATTCTCCTCATGAACTTGATAAACTTGGGCTACTGAAACCACTGGATTTGAGTGATGACGTTTCCATATGTGTTGCTATAAAGCCTCCAAATGCTATAATTTCATCAAGACACACACCCAATCTTGATAAAATGAAAATATTGACTTCGTCCCACCGGGCGTGCCATAATTGTTATGTCGGAAAAGTAGCACCCTAGGATTTGCACATTACAAAACCCTACTTTTAACTAACATTGGATTGTCTCAAGTGTGGGAACCTTGTAATTGAGACAAACCTCCAGAGAAATCTGGTTCCTGACCTATTTTAATGCTAACCTACTCCTAAACTATTGATTCCAAGGGACCAGAGAGAGAGAGAAATACATAAATGTAAATCCTAAACTAAGGGAGGCGATAACACCAAAACAAGACTAGAGAGATTCCTAGTGAGTGAAAGTGGAGGGAAATGGGGAAGAAGAGGGCAGATAAAATGCCACACCCAAAAACACTATCAAACCTCTAATCTCATGGAGTACAACAAATTTAAGCCTTACAAAGGAACACAATATGCACAATATACCTAAAAATATAATACAAGGCAAGGAATACAATTTAAATAAAAGTAGGGAAAGAAGAGCCACAAAAAAATAAATTATTTCTTAAACTAATGCACAATCTATTAAATTATAGGAATAAGGAAAGAATCCTTCCTAAAATGTACAAATTTTAGGCTGCAGCCTCACAAAAGTGTTGGAACAATTTTGGCAGAGTTCCTTTACAATTTTGAAATCCCTCCCTTTCAAATGAGGGGAATTTACATATATATAGAGAAAAGGAGCTACCAACCAACATCCTTCATTAAATGGATGTATCGTAGGTATGGGTAGCCATGATGGTTCACTTTTCAATGATACTTTTTTGTCGAGAAAATACATGGGCACCATGCTTCATTAAACTAGTTGTTGAGTGACCTTATACAATATCATTAATGTCTAGTCATATCTGAAACTCTTTGTTGTTACTTGATGGAAACCACCACTGATGCATGGAAAGAATGGAAGAGTCGCCACTACGAGGGAAAGACTTGTGATGTTATAAGAGGAAATTATATTGCATGACAGGAGGAAATGGTATAAGCGTGACAGAGGAAATGTTGTCATGCGATAAAGAGGAAAGGATGTCGCACGCAAGAGGAAATGACATCACACAACAAGAG
The DNA here is from genome assembly GCA_018340775.1 of Taxus wallichiana var. yunnanensis. NCBI lineage: Eukaryota > Viridiplantae > Streptophyta > Pinopsida > Cupressales > Taxaceae > Taxus > Taxus wallichiana. The sequence continues at coordinate 186,927,785 of CM031237.1, read as the reverse complement.
AAAATTTTGTTGCGTAATAGGAGGAAATTTTGTCACGTGACAAGAGGAAATGTTATCACACAAAAGAGAGGAAATATTATCACATGAGAAAGAGGTGACAATCCCTACATTTTTCCAACTTCACCATTAATGTAAATCCTGCTCCAGATCTTCACCGCCGCGACCAAGCTCATTGTGTTATACCTTGTAAACTTCTCCAGCTTAAATATCAATGCCTAGACCCATAAGTTGATTCATTTTTCAAGGGTGGTGCAAAATGGATAACAAGTTCTTCCAAAACCTCAAAACACAAATCTTCTTTCAAGGTCATCTCCCAAATTTTAGCTTTCAAAATTTCATCCTTCAACTTTTCAAATCTTGATTCACAATACAAATAAAGGGGTATAGGTTATTCTCTCCTTCCAACCTATAATCCAATATGGTATAGTATGAAACATTTAAAAAATTTAGAATAGGATTCCACAACAAGCATTCTAAAAAATAAGACATTCAACTAACACATTCAAACAATCAAACAATACACTCAAACAATATTAAAAATTTCCCAACAAGCACAAGGGCTTGAAAAAAGAAATCCAACAAGGAGGAAATTTAATATGCACACCATCTCCTTTTGTTTCCGAGTGATGTAGGAGTTCCACCCAAAAGCTTCATGTGCAAAACTCAAAACATAGTCAAATTCTTATTTCTACACTTACAAGAATGCAAAATATATCCATGTTATAATTTTCACTCCACATAGGTGAAACTCAAACTCACACTCCTCAAAAATTCATTCCTTACATCTCCTTTTCCTCCCCAATGGTCCCATAAATCCATCTCCTACACCCAACTTAAAGCAAGTTACCCATTCATAATCAAACATATCCACAACATTCATACAATATTCAAACAAACAGAATTTCTATATCAAAATACATTAATACAAAAATACAATAAGAGGAGATGTGATCTCAACCTCAAGCTTCCAATTTATTTACTTAACAAGCTTTGAATTATTCATACCAAGCACAATCCAAGATACAAGTCCAAAAGAAACTCCAAGTATGAAAAACAAGACCAATTTTAAAAATGCAAGAGAAAAAATAAGAAAAGTAACCCTAAATCCAACAAATTCATTGAATAAATAGATAAGTGATGTGAGGATGATGAGGTGGCTCCATGTACGATGCCAATTCATCATCCCTCCATTCCAACACACAAGTAATACTTTAAACCCAAAGTAATTAAATGCACATGTAAGACTTATGACATGCCCACATGATACCAACTTGCACACCATGCTTAACAAGGAAAAACTTAATTGTGGTAAGTAAAAAGTGTAATTATTTACCCTTTTACACTAAAAATGCATTAAAATGGTCAAGCTATATCCCATACTTCATAATTAGGGTTAGAAGGAGAGTTTGAGATGTGAGGGATAAGGTTAACTTGTCCGTCAAATCTCTAAAAGTAGCAAACAAGTCCAAATTTGAATATGGGAAGGATGGTGTAGTACACACCACCTAAATGCATTAAAGTCATTTTACATCATACAAAAAACAAGTACTATCTACTCAATTTATTGCCCACATGTCATATCTTCCCTTTTTGTTTAAATTTTAGCTCAATTAGTTAATTAAGGTACATTAGAAAGTGTTAGTAAAGAAAAATGTTTCCAAAATAATTAAACACATGAACAACAAATTAAAACAATAAATTTAAAAGAAACGAAACAAATTACACCCATTTCCACATAAATGAGGTTACTCCCCTATGTGAACCTCTTAACAAAGCATGCAACAAAACAACATAACATTATAAACAAGTTGTCAAATTTTGGTCATGTTACACAACACCCAACATCCTTTCATGGTTGGTCCCCAATCCCCTTTCGATGTATATGATATAATGTCACCGCAACATAGAAAATATACATCTCTTTCCTTACGACCACATCAACAACATTGATAATAATAATATACATATAGAAATCAATAATCGTCATAAAAATAACATTTCTGTCATCTATCATCATATAATTAATTCAGTTTTAACATCCATAAAATCATAAATCTATTAAAAACATCAAACATAGGAAATGCATCCAAAATATGACATGTTAGTATAAAATTAGAATACTATATTCACCATATACAATTGTCGATCGCTTTCATCTAGTGCATCATATTCAACATCTAAATCATAAAATGCCAATAGTCCAAATATGCACATAGTCTATCATCTATTAATCATGATATAGTTATAAAAGTGTCTAAGTATTAATGAAACAAGAATAATATTATAACAAAATAGTGTCAAAGAGGAGTGGGCAATACATCCCTTTCCCTTAGATTAAACTTCCTTCTAAAGGTCACCGAAATAGGTGTGGAAACTAGACTTGTAACAAAGTAACATCCTCCCATGTGGCTACACGCTCAACATACCTATCCCACTAGAATTGCACCTTATCAATCTCATGGACTCGAAGGCCCAAGGTCATGTGCTCTATGATGCACATGGCCTCTACTATCACCTGCCCCTACTCTTACACCTACAATGTGGTCAAATATAATACATGAGAAGGGTGTGGAATGTATCTTTGAAGAGGAGAAACATGAAATACATCGTGGATGTGAGACAAGATAGGTGACAAAGATAGACTATAAGCTAAGGGAACGATCTTCTCCAAGATCTCAAATGGACCTACGAATCGAGGAGCTAACTTAGAGTCTTTTCCATAATGAATAGGGATATTATGAGGTCTCGACATGAAGAAACACCTTCGTGTCCACCTCATAGTTATGGTCAACTCTCATTTGATTTACATACTTCTTCTATCTATCATGTCCCTCATGTAGTCTTTGTCTAAAAAAAAAAACGGTTTCTCGATGTCCAATAAAAATTAGGCCCAATAGATACTCTATCCTCTAATATATCCCAACTAAGTAGCATCCTGGACTCCTCCCATAAAGTTTGTGAAATAGTGCCATCCCAAAGAGAAATTTGAAATCTATTATTATAAGAAAACTCCACCAAGTACAAATACTCTTCCCACCTCAACTAATGATCCATGATGTACATCTGAAGCATGTCCTCTAAAATATTGTTCACCCACTCTATCTGACCATCTTTCTCTGGGTGGTAGGATGTACTTGAAATTAATTTTCCTACTAAGGGCAAGCTGTATGGTAGTCCAAAAATGAGAGGTGTATAAGGGATCGTAGTCACAAATAATCTTTCGTGGAATCTTGTGTAGTCTAACAATTTCATCTATGTACACTCGCACCACTCCACTAGATGTATAGGTGGTCATCACTCGGAGAAACTTAAATACTTTCGTCAATCTATCAACCGTGACCATAATGACATCATGGTGGTATCTCGACGTTGGTAGACTTACTATGAAATCCATGGAACTTATGTTCCATTTCAACTCCGATCTTGCACGCGGGTAAATAATTCTAGATAGATTTCAATATGTCTTGAATTAAAGTCCATCAAAATTTCCTTCAAGGGGTCTCTAAGATTCAATCTCTACTCTAGGTGAAAGGTAAAAACTATCATGTGGAATTTGTTGCAAGATCCCGCCCATAAATATGTACCCACTAAAGTAGCCATAACCAAATGTGTCTTTCACTCAAAGTTCTCGCAACCACATTATCCTTCCCCTTCACATTCTCTATCTGCATGTCATTCTCACACATGAAACTCCATCCAACATCGTTGATGAGCGTTAAGATTGGGGTACTTGAAGAAGAAGTGACATAATCTTAACCGCTCCATCCTAATAATGAACCTTCATCCTAGAAGGAAATGATGCCTACGCACCAAAGGATGCAAAGCTATCACAAGCTCAAGGTCATGAGTTAGAAATTAAGCTCATAATCCTTTATTTTTTGAGACTCAAAGGATACTACATGACCATCATGCATCAAAACACCTCCTAATCCTACCAAAGAAGCATCTCTACACATGAAGAAATCCATCTCGAGGATCCGCACACTTTAAGTATCGGTCTTGCTATCGTAAGGTATTCCTTGAGTGTATTTAAGGCATGTTCACATATATGTGACCAAATAAACTTATTCCCTTTCCGATGAAGGGAAGTGATGGGATGCACAACACGAGAGAAGTCTTGAACAAATCTCTTATAATATCCTACCAATCCCATGAAAATACACACCTTGGTTACATTGGTTGGCACCGCCAATACATGATGGCTTTAACTCTTGGAAGGATCGATTATGATACCTTCCTAGGAGAGAATGTGACCTATGTAATGGAATGTTGACTAGAAATAAGACACACTTATCTAGGTTTATGTATAGCTACTTCTCTCGAAGACATTGCAAAACTTTTCAAGTTGCACATCATGTTCCTTATGTGTACGTGAGTATATTAGAATTTCATCAAGAAACATGAGCACAAAGTGATCCAAAAGCATCCTGAACACCCCATTCATCAAACTCGTGAATATTGTAGGAGAATTCATCGGACCAAATGGCATTATTGTGAACTCATAGTGGCCATATCTCATGTAGAAAGTTATCTTGTGGATATCTACCTCTCGCAATCCTCACCGATGGTATCCTTAATCTATCTTAGAAAATATTGTGGCCCCCTTCATCTAATGAAATAAATCATCTATCTAAGGAATGGGGTAATGATTATTAATCATTACTTTGTTTAGTTGTATGTATTCCACACATTAATGTAAGGATCTATCCTTATTCTTCACAAATATCACAGGTAGACTTCAAGGGATCCACTAGGATGGATTAGGGATTTCTCAAAATGGTCTTCTAACTGTAACTTCAGCTCACATAGCTCATGTGTGGTCATTCTATATGGTGCGTGTGAGATATGTTTTGCTCTAAGAACCAAGTCAATATGAATGTCTATCTCACATAGGGGAAGTAACCCTGACAACTCGCTAGGAAAAATATCTAAAATTTCCTACAAAATGGGGTAGTTATCAAGTGAAAGTCCATGAGTCTCATCCTCCGACTAGTCACTAAATATGATGGAATATAACTGAAAACCCTAGTGTACACACCGCTTCATCCACATAGCAGATTTGGTGTGAATAGATATGGGTATCCTAACTTTAACTATCAACAACTCCACTCCCAAACAATTTGTACAAGATATAACCTTGTTGTTACAATCAAATTTATCTCTATGTGCGAGACAACCAATCCGTTCCCAACATAACTCCATATGAACCCAAGGGAAGGATACAAAGATAAAAAGTCATTGTGAAGGATCCTAGGTCCATTACAAACTCCTTAACTAAGGATTCCAATGAGATTTTGGCTCAAGAAACCATCTCAACATGCCAACTAAGGCCCTTCCTAACTACTACCAATCTGCATTTCTCTACTAATTATGGAGAAATGTAAGAATCGAAGATCCTAAATCAAAATAAGATAGGGGTAGAAATACCACCAATACTACCTATGGTCTCAATCATTGTGCCTCCGGTGCTCTTCCCCGGAAGTTCTTGACTCGCTATATAAATCATGTTTCTCCTAGCCATGTCACTAACCATATGCTTAGAAATAAGTGTCTTACCTTGATTAGCGTGGTTTGTAGGAACTCTCTTTAATTATGTCCATGTACACCACACCCATAGTAACTACACGGTCCTATCCACCGAGTAGATAATCCTCAATGCAACCCAAGAATATGTGTTGTAGAACCTAATTATCCTATCGTAGATCCTTGTGGGTGCTACAAATGGATGTACTCCCACCGACTATGCTTGAGGTAGAGCCTATGTCCTATTGCCCCCCTAGCTAGAGGTCACATATTACTCCCTCTCAAAGCATCAAGGCATTGTGGAGGTCGAGAGGGTGGTTGAGTCTATTGTTGTTGAGGAGGCCTAAAGGAAGATTATGCTTAAGTGTGTCCACCATAAGGAGGATTCTATCCCATCAACCTACTATCCTCGTATATGTTGTATATGACTCCTCACTTTGTCTTGAGCCTCTTGAGTCTTCCCCTTGTCTTATTTTATAATGTAGGCCTTATTCATCACCTCTCGATAGTGTCTCGTGAAAAATAAATATGCACTACCACTATTAAGTCTAAGATTAGGCCCCGATGAACCTCGTGAACCTAACTTGCTCATCCTCTATGTAGTCTACATACCGAAGAAGATCAAAAATTGGCCCTCATACTCTTGCTACCATAATTTATTCATATCACAGATTATTAAACTCATCGATCCTTAGCTAGATGAATATCCTAGATATTTATTTAATCCTAAACCACTCCTAGTAGATCTCCCAAGTAATAGTCTCGAATCCACATGAAACTTCTTCTCATCAGTCCTCCATGAAACTCGGTTCCATCTCTCATAAGGTGGATGGAAACATGAGATTTCATGTTGTTGTACAAGGAAATATCTTGAAGCATCCAAATCAAGTTAACCATCCACGCCTCGTGCTGAAATCCTTATGTAACTCTAGCAAAATAAGGTGGGTTTAAATTCACTATCTCTCTAATGTTATCCCCTGTCGTCAACTTTTGACCCCTAGCTCTCTCTACATGATCATCCCTCACCGCTGGAATCCTAAATTTGTCTCGTGTCACATATCTCTTTCTCTCTATGCTCTTTAGGTTTTGACTCATGTCTAACCGAATCCATGTGGGATTTATCTTCCCTATCCTCTACACTATGACTTGAAGGTGCATGAGCCTTTAGTGATGGCTCTCTATCATGTCTACTAGGTCACCCACCTAAAGATCCTCCGCATATAACAACAATAACATCCTATAACATCTACAATATCGAGGCAATATGGTGGCTACTACATGATCAGGGGGTTGGTGGGTCTAAATTCATGTCTAGAACCCCTCGTATGCTCTACACCTCCTACACAAAACAAAGAGAGTTATTTTACCTCCATGAAGGTTATTTCAGTTTTCTATGTTTTTCTACATTTTTAAAAATATATCGTATAATGTTTTGTGTTCTAGGTGTAATTTGTACTAGGTTTACATGTTTATGTTTCGTGGTAGCCTGTGGTCTAAGTGTTGATCCGACGGCTTTGATACCAAGTGTAACGCTCAAAATTTTCTACTCTTAAAAATAAATAAAACCTAGTAAATTAATATGCAAAATTATGGTAAATTTGTTTTTGTTTGAAAGGGTTGAAAGAGTAAACATTATTCACAAGTTAATTAATTTCTCGGTTAGGGTTTCTACACAATGTAGACGCTGAAATTAAATTAATAATTAAATATTATTAATTTACTTTCTAAAATATTTACGGTTTAAAATCATTTACCAAGTTCCATTAGTGTTCTTAATTACTCCATTTTTAATAATTATTTAAAAAAATTCTTTTTATTTAATCAAAAGAAACCATGCATTTTTTTTTATTAATTTCCACAAGAAGGTCACAATTTGACTAGCCACTAACTAGTCCCATTCATTAAATCGCATTCCCACAAAAAGCCACACACTTAAGTGATGTAGGGTTTAACCCAAACCATTAGATCAAATCTATCCTATCCATTGGGTTTGGGTTGCCCTACATATTTTATAGATTTTTTATTCCCTATTGCCCTAAGTTTTCATTCATTTGTTCAATCTTATTTTGTAGGTTTGGAGGAGGAGAAAGAGGAGAAGCCATTGAGGCCATTAGAGAGGGTCTGCAAGCTCCATTTTTGTTGTAGGTTTGTGCTAAGGTCATAGATCTGCCTATTTTCCTTTGTGGGTATTATTTACCCTTCTCTATTTGTTTTTATTTGGAAATTTTATCAGCAAGTTAGATGTATATATAATATGTATATACCCATTTAGGTAATAAATAAGAAATCCTAAATGTACACATATATATATATATATATATATATATTTATCAAATTAGAATTAAAATATTTTAACAATATATATATATATATATATATATAATTATTAAAAAATGTTATATGGCTCACAATACTATAAATAGCGGCAATAGGTGAGAAGTAAAATCGGCCTAAATTTTCAATTAATGCGGCTTGTTCTTGGTATTGTCACGGCTTTGTTTGAATGGGGTAGAGTTATGTATATTGGGGGTGGTGGTCGACCCTCTCCTCTCACCACCGTATATTATAACAAGTGTTGGGGGGTTTGGACCCCACTCCAAACACCTCTTTTATAATAAAATAATTATGGGGCAACACACAAACCCACTCCAAACATTACAAAAGTTCCTTTTTATTTTTTAAAATGTTTATATATATATATATATATATATATATATCTTATTTTTACTTTATCTAACTTTTTTATAAATAAAATTATAATATATATAATAGTATAATTATATATCATTAAAGTTTTTATATTATTATTACTATTATTATTTAAATTCTAATGGAAGCGAAGAAGGAAAATATTTCTTTGATTTTGATAAAAATCACTAAATATGTAACTTTTCCTTTTTGTAACTTTGTCTAAAATTTGACTAAAATTTTCAACTCACATAGTTTCTTTCACTATTTAGTTTGGAGAGAAATAAAGGAAGAATAAACTTAAATAGACTCATTTCTCTATTCTCTCTTTTGCAATACAATGTAAAATTTGAGTATAACATCAACTATAAATCCATTCCTTTTCACATATACAACTTGAATAGAAAGGCAAGATAAAACACACTTAATTAAAGATCTTTTTTTAAATCTGTTTTAAGCTTTCCCACAATACAATCAAGATTTTAACAATTCTTTCTTTACAACAACATTTCTCCTTTCCAAACAATACACATATTGCAACTTTGAATAGCATACAATTTTAAGAGGGTTTCATTCAACCAATATACAACTTAAACCTTTCTTCATTCAAATCTATGTCACTATAATTCGGAATAATGAATTATACAAGGTTTTGTTTCAAATATACAAGATTTACAATATTCCACTCTAAGTGGCAACAATAATATAATTTATAACAAGGATGTTGTTCCAACAATATCTAAACACAAATGTTTATTAAATATATATATATCTTATTTTTTTTATTTATCTAACTTTTTTATAAATAAAATTATAATATATATAATAGTATAACTATATATCATTATAATTGTTTATCAAAATCCAATTTTATCAAAATTGGAGCTCGAGTCAAAAGTTATGGCCGCTTTGAAGTTTCCGGACCAAACGTTGACTTTTCCTCTGTGACACGTGTCATGATTTGATTGGTCCTCGGCTTCTTCAAGTTTTCGCCCCACGCGTCCCTTTGTCCCATCGCATGCAAAGGTTTTTGTGCTGATTTCGCCGAACCGGCCGGTTCGCGCCTTTTGTCCCATGCGTCCCATTTGCTTTGGGCCGCAAGTTTGACTCTTTTCGCCTTCGCCGGTTCGCACATTTTTGGCCCAAATGTCCCATTTGCTTTGCACCATTTGTTCCCATTTCGGCCGAACCGCCGTGAGTTCGGGTCCATTTGTTCCACTTGGCCCACTTTGTTTTGGACTGCCTTGACTGATTTCGCCAACCACCCGATTCGGGTATTTTTGACCCAAACGTCCCAGACTGTCCCTCTCAGCAGTTAGTCGAATTTTTTTTCTCTGTCGAATCAAATTTCGCTCGCCATGCGTACTTTTGTCCCATTTGTCCTCGCTGCGTTTGATCTGCTTTGTCTTGATTTCACCAGTTCGGCCGGTTCGCGCTCTGTCCCACACGTCCCGGAGGCGACCTTGAGCAAGACTTAGCCAATTTTCAAGATTTTTTCTCGGATCAACCTATTTTCCTTCTCGCAACCCCTTTTTCACATTTTCTCGGACTTACTCTCTTCCTCTTGGACAGGGGAGTTAGACAAATATGGGGACCCTTAAACATGACTTTTCACCCTAAATCAATATAATCACTTGCATGTTATCAAAATTACCTTGAGGGGTGAATTTTGGATAACATAATCCCTTACTGAGAAAGTCCAATTTTATCAAAATCGGAGCTCGGAGTCAAAAGTTATGGCCGTTTGAAGTTTCCGGACCAAACGTTGACTTTTCCTCCTGTGACACGTGTCATGATTTGATTGGTCCTCGGCTCCTTCGGGTTTCGCGTCCCACGCGTCCTTTGTCCCATTCTAGCATAATCAGGTTTTTTGTGCTTGATTTCGCCGAACCCATTGCTCGCGCTTTTTGTCCCATGCGTCCCATTTGCTTTCAAAAGCAAGCTTTCAACTCTTTTCGCCTAATGCCTTCGTCCGAGCTTCGCACATTTTTGGCCCAAATGTCCCATTTGCTTTCGGACCATTTGTTCCCATTTCGCCGAATCGACGGTTCGGGTCCATTTGTTCCACTTGGCCCACTTTGTTTTGGATCCTTGATCGATTTATTTGCCGAACCGCCGATTCGGGTATTTTTGACCAAAACGCGTCCCTGCATCGTCCCTCTCAAAGCTAGATTAGTAATTTTTTTCTCTCGTCGAACCGACATTTCGCGCCACCGCGTACTTTTGTCCCATTTGTCCTCGCCGCGTTTGATCAAGCTTTGTGCTTTGATTTCACCTGCTCGCCGGTTCGCGCTTCGTCCCCACGTCCCAGGCGACTCTTGAGCAGGACTTAGCCAATTTTCACGATTTTTTCTCGGATCGAACTATTTTCCTTCTGCAACCCCTTTTTCACATTTTCTCAGGACTTACTCTCTTCCTCTTGGGCAGGGGAGTTAGACAAATATGAGGGGACCCTAGAAACATGACTTTTCACCCCGAATCAATATAATCGCCAGCATGTTATCAAAATTACCTTGAGGGGTGAATTTTGGATAACATAATCCCTTACGAGAAAGTCCAATTTTATCAAAATCGGAGCTCGAGTCAAAAGTTATGGCCGCTTTGAAGTTTCCGGACCAAACGTTGACTTTTCCTCTCGTGACACGTGTCATGATTTGATTGGTCCTTGGCTTCTTCGGGTTTTCGCGTCCCACGCGTCCCTTTGTCCCATTCGATGCAGATGCTTTTGTGCTTTGATTTTGGCGAACCGGCCGGTTCGCCTTTTTGTCCCCATGCGTCCCATTTGCTTTCGTCTTGTTTTAACTCTTTTACGCCTTCGGCCGGTTCGCACATTTTTGGCCCAAATGTCCCATTTGCTTTCGGACCATTTGTTCCCATTTCAGCCGTTAACCGCCGGTTCGGGTCCATTTGTTCCACTTGGCCCACTTTGTTTTGGATCGCTTTGATCGATTTCGCCGAACCGGTCGATATTTTTGACCCAAGCGTCCCATCGTATCCCTCTCGAGCTAGTCAAATTTTTTTCTTTGTCGAATCGACATTTCGTGCCCACCGCGTACTTTTGTCCCATTTGTCCCTCGCTGCGTTTGATCGCTTTGTCTTGATTTCACCTGGTTCGGCCGGTTACGCTTCAGTCCCACACGTCCCAGAGGCGACCTTGAGCAGACTTAGCCAATTTTCACGATTTTTTTTGGATCAACCTATTTTCCTTCTGCAACCCCTTTTTCACATTTTCTCAGGACTTACTCTCTTCCTCTTGGACAGGGAGTTAGACAAATATGAGGGGACCCTAGAAACATGACTTTTCACCTGAATCAATATAATCTGCTTGCATGTTATCAAAATTACCTTGAGGGGTGAATTTTGGATAACATAATCCCTTACAGAAAGTCCAATTTTATCAAAATCGAGCTCGAGTCAAAAGTTATGGCCGTTTGAAGTTTCCGACCAAACGTTGACTTTTCCTCCTCGTGACACGTGTCATGATTTGATTGGTCCTCGCTTCTTCGGTTTTGCATCCCACGCGTCCCTTTGTCCCATTCGGTCAGATGCTCTTTGTGCTGATTTCGCCGAACCGGCCGATTCGCGCCTTTTGTCCCATGCGCCCCATTTGCTTTCGGTCGTTTAACTCTTTTCGCTTGATTTCGCCGTTCGCACATTTTTGGCCCAAATTTCCCATTTGCTTTGGACCATTTGTTCCCATTTCGCCGAACTGGCCGTTAGTTCGGGTCCATTTGTTCCACTTGGCCCACTTTGTTTTGGGATCGCCTTGGTGATCGATTTCGGCCGAACTGCCGATTCGGGGTATTTTTGACCCAAACGCCCCAGATCGTCCCTCTCAAGATTAGTCGATTTTTCTCTGTCGAATCAAATTTCGCGCCCTCTGCGTATTTCTTTTGTCCCATTTGTCCTCGCTGCGCTTCAGCATCGCTTGTGCTGATTTCACCGGTTCGGCCGGTTCAGCGCTTTCTCGTCCCACACGTCCCCAGGCGACCTTGAGCGAGGACTTAGCCAATTTTCTTCACGATTTTTTCTCGATCAACCTATTTTCCTTCTCGCAACCCCTTTTTCACATTTTCTCGGACTTACTCTCTTCCTCTTGGACAGGGGAGTTAGACAAATATGAGGGGACCCTAAACATGACTTTTCACCCCGAATCAATATAATCATTGCATGTTATCAAAATTACCTTGAGGGGTGAATTTTGGATAACATAATCCCTTATAGAATCTAAACAGAGAAACTAATATGCGAGATAATATTATAGATCTCAAATAAAAGTGCGAATAAATAACGCAACACAGAGAGACAAGATTTAACATGGTTCACCCAATTTGGGCTACATAAACCAAGAATCACTTGCTTAGATTGTATTACAATCCTCCACTCTCTCAATACAATACCTAGATCCATTTGGAGTTATGCTCAACAAACTCTACAAAATTCACTCCCGAATTTTAAAAAAAACACATCTGCAATACGTTTTCTTGTCTATGTATCATATGCATAAGACCATATAAATAGACAATTGCTTAAGTAGTTTCATACAAAACCATGGGTATTAAAACCATCGGCACAAACTATGTGTATCAAAACATTGGGCCCAAAAACAATTGATATCGGTTACCCGAGTGTAACACAGAAGGTGCACCACACTCTAACATGAAAATAGGCTCCATAAACTTAACAATCTCCCACTTGGTGACTAATTTCCACTCGCAAGCTTCTCAACCCTTCACTGTCATCCCAGAAGGTGAACCAAAGCTGAACATAGCTTTAGTTTATCCCTTGTGACCACCTTGGTCATCATGTCTGTAGGATTCTGACTGGTATGAATCTTCTCCAACTTTAACTTATCTTCCTCCAAAGTTGTCCTGATGAAGTGATATCTCAACTGTATATGCTTCATCCTGGAGTGGAAAGAAAATTTCTTAGCTAGGTGTATAACAATCTGACTATCACTATGCAGCTTACATTCCTCCTGCTTATGCCCCAAATCCTCAAGAAATTGTTGTAGCCAAATCATCTCTTTGCTTACCTCTATGGCAACAACATACTCAGCCTTCGTGGTTGACAAAGCCACCAACTTATGTAGTCATGAAATCCAGCTCACTGCTATCCCACCTATAGTGTAAATATAACCTATCGTGCTCCTCCTGCTGTCTACATCTCCAGCCATGTTTGAATCTACATAACCATGTAAAGTGGTGTCTGATCCACTATAGCACAAAATTGTCCCCATGGTCCCTCTCAAATACCAAAGGATCCACTTTACTGCTTTCCAATGCTCTTTACCTGGATCACTCATAAATCTACTCATAGCTCCCACTACATTGGCAATATTAGGCCTAATGCACACCATAACATACATCAAACTACCAACTACTGATGAGTAAGGTACCTTGGACATTTGGTTTCTTTCCTACTCTGTCTTGGGACACTGCTCCTTTGATAACTTAAAATGGCCTGCCAAAGGAGTCCCAACCGGTTTAGCATCCTGCATGTTAAACTTATCCAATACCTTCTTAATGTACTCCTCCCGAGATAAAGTTAGCTTCCATTCCTTCCTATCCCGAGTTATCCGCATACCAAGGATTTTTATAGCTGCCCCAAATCCTTCATATCAATGGATTCACTTAGTCAAGCTTTCTTGAGTACTTTTATTTCCTACATGTTTTTACTCGCAACAAACATGTCATCAACATACAAACACAGATAATATAACTTCCATCCTCAAATTTCTTTGTATACATGCAATGGTCAGAATGACATCTAATATAACCTTTCTCCATCATGAAGCTATCAAACTTCTTATACCATTGACGTGGAGCTTGTTTCAAGCCATACAAGCTCTTCTTCAAGTTACACACCATCTCCTCTTTACCTTTGACCTCATAGCCCTCTCGGTTGTTGCATATAGTTCCTCCTCCAAATCACCATGGAGAAATGCAGTCTTTACATCTAACTGTTCTAAGTGCAAGTCTTCTGCTGCCACTATTCCAAGAACAGTTCTAATAGAAGTCATTTTTACCAGAGGAGAAATGATCTCATCAAAATCTATACCTTGTTTCTATACAAACCCTTGACCACCAACCGGGCCTTATATCTTTTCTTTCCTCCTTATTCATATTTAACTATGTACACCCACTTGTTTGTAATGCTCTTTTACCTTCCGGTAGCTTCACCAAATCCAAGTCCTGGTTCTCCATTAGAGACTTATGCTCCTCATCCATGGCTTGCCCCCACTTCTTATTGGCATTTACCTGCATTTCTTCATCAAAGCTCTCTGGCTCTCCACTATCGGTGAGTGATAAATAATAAAGAGAAGGAGAAAAACATTCAGTTCTTTTCTTACCTTAGAAGACCTCCTCACCGTAGGAGTTTGGGGTTCTGTTGAGTTGGTTTCGAACCGATTCATGGGTCACTTTCCCCATCCGGAAGATCCTCTACCACTACATATTCTTTCTTGGATTCTTCCTCTGTTTTCCTACAAATTTTGCTTATACATGAATTTCTCATTAAATACCACAACCCTAGACCGAATGATTTTCTTGTCCTTAATACTCCAACATTTAAATCCAAAGTCATCACCACCATAACCAATGAAAGTACATTTCTCTGATTTATCCTCTAGCTTGGTCATATCATCTTTGTCTATATGAACAAACACCTCACATCAAAATACTCTAAGAAATGAATAATCAACTTTCTTACCATACCAAGCCTCCTCGGTATGCCTCCATCCAAGGCAATTGAGGGTCCTCTATTTATCAAGTACACACCGTGCTCACCGATTCGCCCAAAAAGAAAGAGACAAATCATGCATGAAACCTCATGCTCCTAGCATGTTCCATTATTGTTCTGTTCATCCTTTCTGATATCCCATTCTCACGCGGTGTTCTAGGAACTGTCTTTTTGCCTACTGATTCTATTCTTAGAACAAGAATCATTAAATTCATTGCTGCAATACTCCCCTCCATTATTTGACCTGAGACATTTTAGCTTAAGACTTGTTTCATTCTCTACCAAGGCTTTCCATTTAAAAAAGTTTCAAATACATTAGATTTGTTTCTAATACAATAAACCCAAACTTTCCTTGTTGCATCATCAATAAAAGTAACATAATAACTTGAACCCCTAAGAGATGATACCTGAGCTAACCCCACACATCAGAATGCACCAGCTCTAACTTACTCTCTTTCTTTGTAGGTCTAACCTTGAGAAACCTTACTCACTTTTGTTTCCCATATATGTAGTCCTCACAGAACTCCAAACCTATTTTTGTATATCCAGGAAAATTCTTCTTTATGATGTTCATGCCCTTATGGCTCATATGACCGAGCCTATAGTGCCATAATGTTGTATTTGCATTTGAAGCCATAAGATTACAATCATTAGTACTATCAGTGGATAAATACAAGGTTCCAACCTTCTTACCTCTTGCCACCACAAGAGCACCCTTGGTAACCTTCTAAGAGTCAGCTATAAATATCATAGTACAACCATCACTTCCCAATTTCCCTGTCGATATCAAATTTCTTCTTAATTTAGGCACATGTTTGACATCCTTCAATAGCCATGTATTCCCATTCTGCATCTTAACCTGAACATAACCTTTTCCAACTATACTACAAGGCTCATCATCACCAAGAAAAACATGCCCAAAATCTCCTTGAACATAATCAACAAAATAATGCCTATGTGGAGTAGCATGAAAGAAGCCCCCGAATCTAAAACCCAAGATTCAATAATATTATGTAAAGAAAGAATCAAAGCATCCTGGCATACATTACCCGATGCCACATTTGCCTCCTTGTTTTCTTCTTGTTGTTTCTTCTTGTCCCGAAGCTCCCAACAGTCCTTCTTTGCATGCCCAAACTTTCCATAGTTCTAACATACAATATTGCTCTTGGATTTTGACGTTGCTCGATCTTTTGATTTTCCATGGTTTTCTCTATTCTTCTATCTCCCTCTAATTTCCACTATCAAAGAATTCCTGTAGTAGAAGATTCCCTAAAGCTTTTTCTTCACTTTTTCTTACTTAGAATCACCCCTACAACATCCTTAAACTTCAACTTCGAGTTATCTAGAACCGAGTTTCTTACCGCCATTACCAGTGCTATTCCAACTTTCGTAAAGGGCATAGAAGTAATAAAGCCCTAACTTCTTCATAAAATTCTATTGTAGTTGAATCTAGCATATTCACAACCGTATTGAAATCATTTAAATGATCTACTACTAAACTAGTCTTAGACATCTTCATATTAAACAACTTTTTCATTAAAAATATCTTATTGTAGGAAGAGAGTTTTTCATACAACTTCCTAATGCATCCATCGCTTCTTTTGTAGTCTTTTCCTTTGAAACATTAAATAATACCGAAGATAAAAGACACATACTGGATCGCTCCAAGTGCCTTCCGATCCAACAATCCCATTCCACATCTATCATACTTGAGGGTTTGTTCACCTTCTCGAGACAATGAAGTATAAATATCCTTCTGATAAAGGTAATCTTCCATCTACATCTTCCAAAGACTGAAATTCTACCCATTGAATTTATCAACCCTAGATCTTCCATCATCTGCCATAGCTCCCACTCAAGATAAAACTTTCCCTGCGATTCAACACTTCAACAAACCAAACCAGGCTCTGATACCAATTGTTAGGAAATAACGGATAAAATATGTGGAATAATCCCTTACGTAATCGCAATAGTAGAAAGTAATATGCGAAAATATTATAGATCTCAAATAAAAGTGTATAATAAATAACACAACATAGAGAGACAATATTTAACATGGTTCACCCAATTTGGGCTACGTCCACCAAGAATCACTTGTTCAGATTTTATTACAAGCCTCCACTCTCTCAATACAATACCTGATCCGTTTGGAGCTATGCTCAACAAACTCTATATAGTTCACACCGAATTAAATAAAAAAAATCTGCAATACATTTTCTTGTCTATGTATCATATGCATAAGACCATATAAATAGACAATTGCTTAAGCAATTTGATACAAAATCATGGGTATCAAAAACCATGGGCAAAAACCGTGGGTATCAAAACCATGGCAAAAAACCATGGGTATCAAAACGATGGGTATGGAAAAATGATGGGCCCAAAAACAACCCATAATGGTTACCCATTACCCATGGGTTAATAAACCACCCATGAAAATTTGCTTGGGGTTTCGCCCAACCCCTCGACACTGCTCACCAATGAGTGGGATCGCCATAAAAATACCTCGAGTGTAACACATAGAAGGTGTACCACACTCTAATATGAAAATAGGCTCCACAAACATAATGAAAGGATACATCTAAAATGATTGTAGAAGAAGATAAAGACATAAACAATGCGGAACCACCAAAAAACAAAAATTTTACAACTTTGCATTAGTCTGTCTAACCAGAATACATGGAATTCACAACACTTCTTATTTAATTCCAAGATATATTTGCATGGACATATAAGGACATGTGAGTCGTAGATCCTTGTCTTGTAGTACACAACTATGTGGTGCATCCGGATGTCATACCGATAAAACAATAACTATGCAAAATGAATCTCCAAGCAACATTTATTGTTAAAGCCAAACTTGAGAAACTCTTGGAAGACACATTCATCCGACCTATTGATTATTCGGCAAGGATATATAATAGAGTCCTCATATCCAAGAAAATCCCCTGGCATTAGGATATGCATGACTTCGAGACATCAACAAGGATTGTCCTGAAGATGAATTTCCTTTACCAAATGTAGACATGATTATTGATTCTACAAAAGGCCATGAAATGCTCTCCTTAATGGATGGATTTTCTGTTATAATCAAATACATATTTTGAAGGGGATCTACATAAAATGACATTTACTACACCATGTGGCACTTTCTTTCATTATAAGTTCATGACTTTAGGCTTGAAAAATTCCCGTGTTACCTATTAACAAGCAATGACTGTCATCTTCCATGATATGTTGTACATGATATCATGTAAGATTATGTTGATGATATATTAGCAAAATCAAAAACATGAATATGGCATCCAAGTGTATTGAGACACATTTTTGATAGATTACGTGAGTATAAGGTTCATCTCAACCCAAAGAAATGTGTGTTTTGAGTGACCTCTCGCTAAATTTTTAGGTTTATTTTCTCATAGAGAGGCATAGAAGTGGATCTTAGAAATATAAAAGCCATTGTGAAAATGCCTCCTCCTCAAAACCTAAAACAATTACGTAGTCTTCAGGGAAAAATAAAATCTATTTAGTGTTTCATATCATAGTTGGTTGATAAGTTCCATCACTTCAACCAGTTACTCAAGAAAGATGCAAATTTCACTAGAACCATGATTTCCAAGACTCTTTTGCTAAGTTAAAAGAATACCTCTCTAGCCCACATGCTTCTTATGACACTAGTTGTTGATAAACCCATGTTTCTTTATACATCTGCCACTAAACATTCCATATGAGATTTGTTAGCACAACATAATGATTAAGCAAAAGAACAAAGTATATATTACCTTATTCTAACACTTATTGAGCATGAAGTATGTTATTCCCAAATCAAAAAAGTATGCTTAGTGGTCACATTTGCATTCCATAAGTTACATCATTACTTTCTCGGTCACACAACTAAGTTCATTGCTAAGATTGATCCTCTCAATTATCTCTTGTCCCGACCCATTCTCACGGAAGAATGTCTAGTTGGGTCATACTACTTAGTGAATTTGATATCGAGTTTGTTCGTAGAAGGTAATTAAAGGACAGTCCTTGAAGACCAACTTGCCGATACACCCCTTCCCGGCACAGCAAAATACTTCATTTTATTTTCTTAATGAATATCTTCTACACATATACATAATGCTAGCTTGGACTCTATTTTTTGATGGATCTTGTAATCTCCATGGCTCGGGGTTGGTATTTTTCTTATCACACCTAATGTATGTTATCCCCAAATCATTTTGATTAACATTCACATGTACCAACAATATCGTAGAATATGAATCTCTAATCATAGGATTAAAACTAGCTATAGCTTGGAATCTTACAAAATTAGTTGTATTTGGTGATTCTTCACTTATCATCAAGTAAGTTATTGATGAATACTAGGTCAAGGATGAAAAATGTATCCCATATAAACACATGGTGGATAGTCTTCAAAGCTACTTTTTATTAATTAGCTTTGATCAAATCCCCAAAATTTGTAATAAATCATCGACGCTATAGTAACCATTTGATCCTTGTTAGAAATCGTAGCTAGTCAACCCCATGCACATTTTCTTGTAGAACATATCTTAATGTCTTCCTATGATCTTCCTAAAAACATATGGTATGTGAAATCGTGGGTCCGAATAACCCTTGGTACCATGATCTTTATACCTTCATCTCGATAAAACATTTCTTGCGACATGAAACCAATGCATAAACATGCTTTAGCACAACATCCCTCTTGCTACACCATTTTAGCAGAAAATCTTTATAAACAAGGATATGATGGCACCTGCTTCGATGTCTTAATCGGAAGAAGCCTCCTGAGTGTCCTAATCAAGTCCATTCTCGGTATCTCATGGAGCGATACGAACGATATAGCCTTAGGAAAAAAATCTGCGAGTTGGATATTATTGGCCCACCATGGGAATTGACGCATGCCATTTTGTCAAATGATTTCAAGCATGTAAAAAGCATGGAAATATTATCCACACACCATCCCAAGCATTGCAATCGATAACCACACCATGACCCTTCTCGTAACGGGCCTTGACCTCATTGGTAAAATCAAACCAACATCATTTGATTGACATAATTTCATCATTACCGCTATCGATTACATCACTAAATGGGTGTAAGTTATGCCTCTCACATATCTTACCAATAGAAATATTTTGAAATTAATTTTTAATAATCTCATCTATCTATTTGGTATTCCATCCACTTTGGTCTTAAAAATCGCAAATCATTTTAAAAACAGGATGTAAAATACCTAGCCAAACATTTTCGCATCAAACTTAAGTGGTCCATTCCATAATACCCTTAGGAGTAACAGTCAAGTAGAAGCAACCAACAAGACTTAAATATCATCATGGAAAAAATCGTCAACACTCATGGACGTAATTGGCATACTCAAATTTACCCCACTCTTTAGGCTTACCATACATCTTACCACACGCCTACAGGGAGCCACCCCATTTTCCATTATTTATTGTTGTGAAGCCATTTTACCTATTGATATAGAACTCACATCCTTGAGAATCTCCCTTGAAGAGTTAATAAATGAGGATGAATACCGATAATCATAGATTCAAGAGCTTGAGATTCTCGATGAAAAATGACTTAATGCTCTCACTCATCTTCAAGTCTATCAAAACCGAGTACAAACATAGCTTATCATAAAAAGGTAAGACCTAGAGAATTAAAGTTGGTGATGTCGTTTTAAAATAAAATAAAAAGAATACCACTAAAGAGCGATAAAAACAAGGAAAATTTGAGCCTCATTGGTTAGGACCCTATGTAATCACAACTAAATTTGGCTCTAGAGCTTGGAAGTTGGCCACTCAAGATAGTCAAGAACTTGATGAACTAACGAATGCAGTTCATTTAAAGAAATTTTATCCTTGAGGTGTTCACTATTATGGGAAATAACGACATTTACATGTTTCCTTTTGTCTAGCTTATCTCGTGAATAATTTAAAGTTTATTCATTTCCTTTGTGGAGATATTTTCATTATCAAGATCATATCTTCATATTTATCATCATGAGAAAAGTGTTAATATAGATCCTATTAAGTTTGTGAGTGTCATACTTCTTATCATATCTCCCATTTTTAGTCGCTTTCACCTATAGTGATACCTGAAGCTTACGCGATAGTAATATATTCCCTTCAAAGACATTCTCTCTTTCATAACAAAGCACTAAACTTCTTTACCTAGTTCATTTGATAGTCAATATCATTCTTCAATGTTGAACCCTCATGTCCTATAAGTCATGTGGGGCTAGATTGGGGGTAGACGTTCCTTCCCAAATACAAAGCACTATTGTAAAATTCCATCAATTCAATAAATTATGAATAATTCATTGTCACATTTTTTTCCTTCATATTATTTGGTGTTGAGCCCACACTTTTTATTGGTAGTTTGAGACTGGGAATGGAGGAAGGTTCCCTTATGCGTCTATGTCTTGTCTTCGGTGATAAACCTTTTCCTCTTACATGTGGCATGGGGGAAAGCGTAGAGGGCCATTCTCATAAAAGCATAAAAATATTGTAAAAACATTCAAAAATTAAAAATCAAAAACATTCTAAAATAAGAAATACAAAAGGGGATTTCACTCACCTATGTTTTTCCTTTGGTGATGAGCCCTTGCTTCTCACTGGTAGCATGGGGCAAGGCATAGGGATTCATTTCAAGAATACAAAATCTTACAATTCTTACAATTATAGAATCCCCAAAGAAGTAATTTAGATGCCTAAGTGAAGAGAGAACTATCCCTTCACCTCATATCTTACTAATCAGCAGGCCACGTAACTACCTAAGTCTAGAAGGTGACTCATAGAGTGAAATACATTCTTGAAAATGGTTCAATAACATTGTTGAAGAATTGAGTCACAATTTCCTAAATGGATTGATATTAACATTTGTCTTTATATTCATTATCTACCTCCCGTGACCTTCTTGATTCTTGGTGATGATCCTCGTATCTTACTAGTTGTGTGGAGTCAAGAATGGACTGGACTTCTTTTCATCATATCATCACCAACATATCCTGCCAATGGAATGATAATTTTTGTTATTCCAAGCATGAGTTACCACGAGGAACACGATACATGCGGAAAATATCCTAGTTTATCAACACTCAAAATAAGTCTACACTCTGATCCATGAATACTAATAACAATGTAAAAATCCAAAAATCTAAAAAATTACAAAAAAATTCAAAATCCAAAAACATTCAAAAATTATCAAAAATCCAAAAACATTAGAAACAATTTACAAATCTAAAAACATTGGAAAATCTCCAAAAACTCCAAATAAAAAACTCCAAATAATAAACAAAAATGATAATATTGTAAACTCGCACAAAATTGCAAAATCTACAATAATCAACATAATTCATCTGTTGAACTATTATCCCAAACGAATGATCCAATCACATTATGACTACCAAATTTAAACCACTTCTTCTTGCGTGAATCCTCACTTGGGGAAAATTTTTCTCTCATTGTTTCCTTCTTTAAGGACAATGACCCAATCCTCTTTTATGTCCTTATACCCCTACTTGGGGGCACATCCGATTAATCCTCATTGTGGAACATGTTAGGGACATGTTTATTGGTTATTGTGTTGCATTATTAGTTACAAATTATTAATTTCTATCTTCTTTCTTGATATATTATAGTGGGTGTTTTGATTTTATGTATCCTGGTGTTCTCTCTAATATAGTTATGTTATCTGATTGCATATCGTACTAGGGCATCATACTTTCTTGATGGCCTATGTCCATGCTTTCTTCCACTTGATTATCTTATTGGGGCATAAAAATTTCTTTATGTCCTCTGTCTATGATCTCTTCCACTTGCATATCATACTAGGGCATCATACTTTTTTATCTTCCATGTCTATGCTATCACACATATTATAGTCTAGTTGTCCGATATTTTATATCACGATGCATCATGTTATGTGCTATATTAAAATTAAGATGCTTTTTGTCACGTGAGTATCTTCCTACATGATCAACATCTTACTTTACACCCCTTCCATTCACTGTACTAATACATTCCCAAGTTTTGGAATCCTACTTGATCACCATTGGAGTTTGTGAATCCTACTTAAATATATTTCTCAAGTAGCATTCACTATCCAATAGCTCCTCCTCCCCAACTATGATCACCATATATTTGGTCCATTCATCCTCGCTCCTCGTTCTAATCCTCTACCAATTATCCCCATATTACCCTTCTCACCATTCATGTCCCCTCTCACCCATCTATATTCTTTCATTTCACTCTTCTATTTCCCGCTTAAAAATATTACTTAATAACCCATTCTATATGGGATCCTTAGTGGAGGATTACCCTCTCCTAAGATCTTCTTACTTTGTAGAAGCTTCTCCACCTCCTCCCCTCTCATCAAACAACAATCACCACCACACACATCTTCCCATTCTACCTCTTCGCTTCTCATTATCGCATCATTACACTCACCACATGGGCATCCCAATTAAGGATTCCCCTCGCACTCACCACCCTCCACTACATATATTCCTTCATCCATTCATGTTACAATTCTTTGTTTACTTTCTTCCTCATTATCACCTCATCTTGTATCCCCTTCCACTCGGCATACATCACTCACTCTTTTCTCATCCTTCCCCAAACCCATCTTATGCTTGGTCATCCTACTTACATGCTCTCATAGTATGGAAAATTCACTTGAGATTTCCCCTTCACCATTTTTTCATACCTTTTTCCCACTAACTCTATCATCATTATTCTTCTTCTTCATCTTAGCGATCTTACTTAACCATTGTGGCTGCATGGCAATCTTACTTAAGAATTTATCTTAAGGTTGATCTACCCTATGGCCTTCCCCATCCCATCATATTTCCCCGATCTTATTTCTACCGTCTCTCATCGCAATCCTCTTCTTCAACCAACCATTCCACCCCTACACCCAATACAATTTTGTCTTTCTCCTCCATATCATTCCTATTTTTTATCAATCTTATAAAACCACTCGGTGGCATGATGATCTTACTTGAGAGTGTGTCTTAAGAATTCCATGTCATCTTGCACTTTCCCATCACTCTATACTCTCACCATCCATATTTTCTATCTATTCTCCCTCATCACATCTTATTACCACCATTACCACCATCCTCTTCTTGGTAATTTTACTTAACCACTCGCACAACATTGAGATCTCACTTAAGAGTCCCTCTTAAAGTAGATTTGTCTTCTTGGCTTTCCCCATGACTACACATTCTTCACCCTTCACTTTTTCTTGGCATTCCCCATTATCACATCCTCTCACCTCATTTTTCATTCTCATAAACACCACTTCTCTCTTACCCACTTGTCATCTCCAAAGGTGTCACTCGCTTGGAAATCTTACTTAACCACTTCGACACTTGATGGTCTTACATTAGGGTCCTCCCTACACTAAAATTTTCATTCTAAAATTTTCCCTTACCTCATTCTTTGTTAACTTTGTTCATCGCTTCTTCCACTTGGTCTCTCCTACAAACCAAATTTTTTTCCTAGCATTATCCTTTCTCCACCTATCATCTCATAACATATGTCTAATATCTTCTACCTATAATCAAGGTATTTTCCCCAATTTCACCTTCTTGATCCATCATCCTTCGTACCATTTCTTACCATTATTTTCATGCCTTGTTTCTTCATCCTCACCTCATTCATCCTCATCTTCCACATCCTCTCGCTCATTTCACCTAGTCCCAACTCATCCCTCCCATTTTCTTTACTCTTTCCACTTCTTCTCAAATTCTACCACATTTCTACCCACACACTTATTCTCCATTGTTGTTAACATTCCTCTATCATTCTGTCATCCTCATCTTCTATTCCTACACTAATAATTGTTAGTGGACTTTCCCTAAACATCATCAATCCTCATTCCACATGACCTCGTTCTCTCCCTTGGACCTTCTACGCTTTCGCTTCATTCCGTAGTTCCTCTAGGCCCACCACTCATTGATAGTGGGATTTCACTAATGTCCCTTCATTGGAGTTACCATTTCCAATCCTTATTACCTTTCTCCCTTTCTTCATTTTTTCTCTCACCCTTTCTCACCACTAATTGTTAGTGGACTTTCTCTAACGTCCCCTCATTGACATTGCTCTTCTCCCCCATTTTATTTTCTCTCCTATTATTTTCCCCACTCCCACCCTTTCTTGTCACTTCTTTCCCATATCTCCATCTTCCCTTCGCCCTCTTTAATATCTTTATTGTCTTCATCATACATCCTTTTTTATTTTCTTGTAATCCCTAGTATCCTCATTTCATGCATATTCACATCTTTTCTAATCTATGTCATTCCTCCCCTCTTTCTTCTCTTTACATTCCTCATATTGTTCATTTCCACTTATTATACCCTTTCTATATTCCCTTATACATCATTTTCTTTGTTATCCTCTTCTCTCTCCTACCCTCGTCTTATTTCACTTCCACTGTATCATATTCTTCCCCTTTTACGTCATGTTTCCTCCTTACTTCCATATCGATAACCTTTCTCTTTAGTGTTGTCCCATCTTTTTATCATCCCACCCTCCACATGCATCTCCATATGGTCTGCTCCATATTCTTTTGCTTGGTCCTCCAAACAAAGACACGGTTCCTTCAATCTTCTCCATGTATTCACTCTATCCTCCTTTCCTCTCCCCTACTTTACCCGTTTCATCCGACCATCTCTCCTTTTCTCTACCACCCCTACCTTTTCGTTCATTCTGTAACCATTTATCTTCTTTTCTCTACTCTTTTTCACACATTCCTAGCCCCTCATATTTATTTTTTTCTCCATTCTACTTCTTCTTTTGTCCTCTTTCAATTTTTCATCGATTTTATCCCTACTCCCACCTCTTCTTCTCCTTATTATTTATCCTTACTCATTTCTTGATTTTCTCACTCTATCATTTCATTCACTTTTATGCTTCCCTCTTTATTATCTCTGTTTCTTTCTTCATTTGGAACATCTCTCTATTTCATAACTTCACCGTCTAGTCTTTCATTTTCCTATCTTCTCCTTATTTTTCCTTCATCATTCCCTTCTTCCCCTATCGTCCCTCTCTCTTATTCTCTTCTACCTCTTTCATTCATTTTTTTCCCTCCCCTATCTCCATAAGCCTTCACCTTTCTTACTCTTCAAATAATCAACCCCAATCCTATACATTCCCTTTTCTCTTTCCCATTTCATCTTCCCACACGCCCTCACACCTAACATTCAAGGCCTATTGAATCCTTTCTCCATTTATGTCATGTGGTCATTCCAGTCTCTTCCACTCAATTATCATCCTCTTCTCCACAAAATTCATATCTCCTCTCATTTTTGAGAGATCTGTCATATATTTCATTCTCGTCGCCATCTCGAGGGGGCATCATCACATCTATCCATAATCACATCTTCTCATGACATATTTGTTTTGGAGGATACCATGACATCCGTCACTACCCACCTTTATTCTCCCCAACAAACATTTGCTCTACTTTTTGCTTAAGAAAAGTAGATTGAATTCTCCCTCATCTCCTCAACTTTCTTTGAAAGGAAACTAAATTCATAGTACCCTTCCAAAGAGGGTAAAATGTAGACACTCTAATTTCACATCTATCCTAAATCAATTAATTCCCCTACCTCATTTCCCATAAAACTACACTTAGAATCAATCAATTATAGTTTTATTAATTATCCATTTCAAATATAAAATTACCTAATCCTTACCACATGTCATTATTCTCCATGTTTTTATACTATTAAATAAAAAATTAAAAATAAAATCCTCACCCACTCTTCGTGGTCCCCACTCACCTAAAATCCTCCACTTATGAATTAAAAATCCAAAATCAAATCCTCACCCATTCTTCATGGTCCCCACTCACCTAATCTTACCAACATTTTCAAACCATGATTACTTAAATTAATCTAAGTTAATCACTTCCCCAAAGCTATAAATAAATCCTTACCCCTGCCCTCTAAGACACGAAGAATAAGCTTAAATGCCATGTCTAAGTTCTTGCATCCTTTGAGAAAAGAAAATCCTTCCACCTCATCCTAATGGCTCAAATAGCCTCATCTTGATGCACCCTATATCCATAATCATTTAACACATTTGGTGCAAAGTAAGTGCTTCATTGTTGCAGGAAGGCCTTGCTCCGTCTTGAAGGAAAGAACCTACATATCATGCAATCGGGGCTTAATGCATGTTTCCTATCCCATTATGAGGTTTGCTATGAACGCAGAGGAGGATGTAGTGCTGTCACATCAAATGAAGTAAACATTAAACTTAAATAAAATTAAATTGGAGAAATGGTAGTAGACGTGAAATAACTGAGGTTGGTGAAGAAGTAAAAAAATGGTGGTTGAGAATTTAGAAAGGATGCGTGTTGGAGGAGGCATAAGGGAGAATGAAAAATTCTAAGAGTTATGAAGATGTTATAATAACATGCCAGGTTTTATGTGTATAGGAAACCCTATAAGATCCTTCCCCTATGGCACACATCCTCCCAAACCATGTCAAGTTAAGAGATTTAGTGAAAAACTACACTTTTTGGAGATAGCATGGGAACTACAAGTTGTTTCATGTCACTGTATTAATTCTTGTAGAAAAAAACCAAGAAGAAAAAAAGAAAGATCAAGACATTAAAATTTTTATTTGTTCTGATATCCCACTTATGTCTTACATGATTTGTCTCTTTCACTCTTCCTCTATGCGGAACCATTTGGACTTTCATTTTTGTATTATAGAGAGGGTCTGTTTGGGGGCACTGCACACCTTGCCTCTACATAGAGCCCACATGGAGCTTCAACAATAGGGAAAGGATATCCAACAAAGCATAAGAGATATATAAATTTAATCAGTTCTAGTATTGCAAGTGCTCCAGTGGATTTGTATGCAATTGTATCATCAGATTGTATCAAAAGGAGGTGCCATTGATTTTCCTACTTGTGATAATAAATTTTTAGAGGAAATAATACCAGAATAGGGATCATCTATTGGAGGCCTCATCAGGTGAGGAGGGTGGAGAGAGGACACACTTAGCTACTTAGTTAATACAACCCATGTCAAACCTCCTCAATGAGTTTAATGACCACAGAAGGGAAGTGGATGGTCCTGGTAGGAGTTTTATTTTCTTTTTTTTTTGCATATGGTGATTTTTAGAGAAGAACAAATGGGTAGGGACAATAATAATGGTAGTGGCAGTGGCATGGGATTTAATTTTGATGTTGGGTCAGGGTACGGATCGGGGATTATTTTAATGCCTCGATCATTTTTTTATGTTGCTCTTGGTTCCTCTACCTACCCAATAATGCCTTCAAATGGATCTCCTCCATGCATTGACATTGGAGTTGTATGATTATAATTTGAAGTGTTGAAAATGTGCATAGTTATTTAACTACAACTGCAAGAAATAGGCTGTCTACTCGTTGTGTTGGCATTTTAGTGGCATACACTACGCCTCTAACCAGCTTGCACCTATTATTTGGCCTATGCGGAACCCAAGAAGATCCACTCCATCCTTGGCATTGGCCTGAGCATTGTTTATTTATAATTGAAGTAGTGGAAATGTGCATTGTTGTTGCAAGATTATAATTGAAGCATTGAAAATAAAATTGAGCTCCATCCGACACAATCCTATTTGTCTGGCACTTTTGGCTGCTTAATAGTCCTCTATGTTCTTGGTATATGCTTCTCCATGCACCAGTTTTCCTATTCACCACACCAATCAGTCTATCCGGCACACAATGCATGCATGTAAGTGCTCTTGGACCTCCACACGCCCTCCATAAGGATCATCTTTCCTCAACCATGGATCAAAGGTACATGGAGCAGATGTGAATTAAGATGGATAATATTTTAGAATGCATGCAACTGTTTGAAGAAATGCCTAGCTATGATGTAGAATTGAGTCCCTCATTTTTGACCAGCTTCATTTCTCCAAGCATGGTTCATCTCTCCTTATCTTTCATAATTCTCGTACTTTAGTTTTTCTTTTGCAATGAAATATAATTTTAAGAGCTTAGGATTATCATATATTTAATTTTTCTATAATTACTTGTTGCAAATAATAATAATAATAATAATAAATAAAATGTCGTATTGTAACTCACACAATAAAAAAAACCATTTTGTAGTCAACCATGAACTTCAACCCTCATTTTGAGGTGATTCGAAAAAATACCTGACCAAACTAGATCACTATAGTATTGTTTTATCAACAAGTTGAGGTTGACTTCCCGGTAAATATGTTGACCATCTCTTGGTTTAATTAGATAAACTACAATTACTGGGGACTCACAAAATAACCTTCGTAACTCTAGAAAAGGGAGGTTAAGCTTCCTTCATGTACCTTGTTATGTGAGGTGTCACTTCAATCCTTGGATTGACCCCAAATGAACATTTGTGATCTTTTGACACCCTTATAGGAGCCCTGTTACACTATTTTGCAATGGTAGGAAGTTGTTAAATCTAGAAAGTTGGCTTTCATTTTGAACCGCCATTTGAAACCCGGATAGAGAAATTATTATCTGTCTTCTCAAACCTCTAGTGTTTTTACTAGACAATTACATGAAACTTTCAGTTTAGGGAAATATAATTTTCTAGAATAGTTTAGAAAAGGAATTTTGTAGGCCTCTGGTCACAGTTTGACTAGGTCAAACTAGACCAATTATGGTTGATGGCTCTAGAAAACATGTTTCCATTTGATAACCATTTGCTAATTCTCAGTCCTGTCGACTCTGGTGAATTCTCCATATATAGAGGAACTTGTAGGATGTTTCTCACTTCACATTCATCCAGTGGGCGTCAGTTTTGGACATGGTTTTGAGCCCTCGAGCTAACTTTTATTCAATTACAACTAGGTCAATTACAATCGATGGCCCAAGAAAACTAGCCGCCAAACGTAAACTATTTGCTAGTTCCAAATTATGTCAGTTGTTATGAACTCTTGGAATATAAGTGGACACGTAGAAATTTAACCATGGTGTGTTTTCTCATTGGAAGACAACATTTGAGAGTGGTTCCTTAGCCTCTGAGCCCAATTTGAATGTTTTTGTAACTAGCAAAAAATGTAAAAATCGAAAGTTGTGGGACCCTCGTCGAGTTGTCAAACCACCATGGAAACGTTTGACACATGTAAATAACTATTTGAAAACTCTATAGTGTAACTTGTGTGAAATAAAACTTTTGACAAAATGGTGTTTCTCTCTCTTACTTTCTCTTTCTCTCTCCTTGGTTATGAAATGAAGTGAAATGAAATGAAATGAATACATGTCCCTAAACCTTTTATTTCAATGCAAATTGTAATTATTATTATATGTAAATGAAAAAATGAACAATGTTAATTATGTTAGATTAGGGTGGATGCCATATCAATGATTTATCGTTGATTTCATCCTCACATGGTTTTTCAGGATGCGAGAATGATGGCAAAAAGGAGATGTGTAATTCATTATTTATCATGGTAATATATATAGTTTATTGTAAAATGAATATATGTATAATGTAGTCTCATGTTACAGAAAAGTTATATTTGAAATTTGCTAATATGTATGAGATGTAGTTTTTAAGGGACATCTAGGAAATGTGTATTTAATCATAGTTTCAATTTGATTCATAGGACGTATGGTAAAGAGGTTTGATATATATATGGTAAATGAATTTGAAGTTAATATATTTTAGTGTTTTTTAGTGTTTAATAAACAATTGATTAATTACTTGTGTTGTATTGTTACCTTGTAAATGTAATAAAGAGATTTAATCAAAACATTCAACCTAGTATAAGGTCTCATGCATAACATGTCTTCATGTGTGATCCGTTTTACCATACAAGAGATTGAAACCGTAGAATGATCTTAAACTTTACACTTGATGGAACCTCCTAGTTTAGGTAAATAAGAGCCCAAGAATGGGTTTATCATCCTAGGTGGTATGTTTAGTGACATCGTCATAGACCTGACAGATAGGAGCGACACAATCACACTTTATCTAGAGTAAGTACAGATAAATCTTCCTTCGTATCCTAGTGGACTACCTTGTCTTCCAAAGATAGATTTAGAATTAAATTTCTTCATCAGCGAATGGTATCCCTGTTGGATCTTGATGACATAAATGGAGATCGTGAAATAGTTTTTCTAGGTCTTAAACTCTTGTAAATGAACTTCTTAGTTCCTCTCAGCTAAATTTGTTACCTTGGTTTCTATCAACATATCACCGTGGTCTTTCATGAAGGTTATCTATCATAACCATGTCCTTTCACCTTAAACTCTTTATAGTTGAGGCATAGATTCTTAGGTGCAATTGGAATTAAACTAAACCTCAATTGATTGGGAGGTTAACTGGAGGTTCGTGTGTAGTCGTAGTTCTTCCAATCATATACTTCTTCAAGATTTTAGTAAAATAATTTCGTAACTCCTTACATTTATAAAACTATGCTAATTAAGACCATAGTGTGATGTAAGAGTAAATCATATAAGAGTAAAAAAATATTTGAGGTTAGGAATAATTTCACTCTTGGTGTCCTTATAAATTAATTAAACATTTTCATGTGGTACAAAGAATATGAATTGCCTTGGTGTGATCAAACTTCGAGAGAACAAAAGATATATATAAATCTAGATGGAATTCAACAAGTTATTGAACTATAATAACTATGGTGGGGAAATAACTATACAATGATCAAAGAATTTTTTTGGCAAAAATCTATCTTGAATCTAAGTCTCCCTTAATCCTAAAATTTCATCTTGACATCATGTAAGATTTTTTTTTGTAGAAAGGGTAAATTGTAAACATTGAATAAGCATTTGGGAAACATAATCTTAACATAAGAATGAGAGAATTAGAATTTATGTATGCAATTTGAAATGTGGAAAATAATTATGTAAGTTATGGAGATTGTCATAATGGATAAAGAGAAAAATTATATGGTCGAACAATAAGTGGAATGTGAAATGAATTTAAGAATCAGTAGGTGGAAAACGGAGAAAATTATCCTTGCACAATAATGTTCATGGAATGTTAATCATAACTAAGAAGCAATTAAATAAATGATGTGTTGTGGGTTGCCAATGAGTCCTTGTATTGTGGTTGGGTAATTTCTAGTATCCATTCATTGGGAAATGTGTGGCATCGACATGCCTAAGGTGTTGTCTTGTGTGTATGTGAGTCGGTGACTTGTAAGTTTCATATGCGTCTTTGATTTTCTTTACTTGGAGCCACTGTGATGTTGTGTAGTAAGCAATGTAAGCTAAAAAACTATCCTAGTATTTTTACTATTTTTTTATGTGTGTAAAATGTGGGCGTTACAGAGGAGGTATTATTGTTAGTATTTTACTTCCTTGTTAGTAGTGCATTTTTCCTAGCTTACAAAATTCATTCTTGAATTAAAAATATTTTAATATTTATGGAATTTTTTTAGAATTTTTTTGTGTGCTGGGATACCTTCTCCTTGCATATGCATTTCCAAATTTGATATTGCAATCAAAACATAATCTAATATTTTAGAAAATTCTTGTTTAAGTATTCTATTTTGGCAAATTTATTTTATACGTTTCACTTCCCAAACAAGGTATATCAACACATTAAAAAATATAAAATAATATTAGGCACAAATTTTAGTAATAACTGATTAAAATATCATCAAATAACCTAAATCGATCTATAAAATTTTACCATTGTTGTACCTAATGGTTATGGTTTTTTATATATATATATATATATATATATATATATATATATATCTATTAAAGTATTGAAAAATAATAATTACATAATCTAAAGGGTTTTTAGACTTCTAATGCTAGTAGAAATACTATTTATTAATCCTTTATTTAATATAATCCTAAACATATAACATGGAATGGATATAAATATTTAAGTAAACTAACAAGTTACAAGTAAAAGAAACAATCAAGGCAAGAATCAACACTTACAAATGTATAATTCAGATTTGGTATATAGTAGTTATAAGATTACCGATATTTTTATTAATGGTAAAATAATTTTTAATTGAGATCCTACCCACTTACATCAAGAATAGGTGAATACTCAGATATGTCAATGAGAAAAGAGAGACAAGAAGAATAATATTGCCTACTAGTAAAACAATAATAATCACAATTTTTGTTTAGGTGAAAACAAATATTCAAGAGTGGAACAACCGATTAGCAAAAAGAGATCCAAAGAAAGGTTATCAGCCCATTATATGAGATCTAAAGGTCATATTAGATGGGTTTTGGGTAACTTGGAGGAATTTATTTTCTTATGTTGGACAAAAATCCATTCCTTTGTTAGAATCGTCAACTAAATCAAGGCCACCAGGAATAAAAACCTCAATGAAATTATTATGCCATAGTAAGGGCTTATTGGAGGTAGAAGGTTTTAACCTCTCCTTCACCATCTCAAGAGGGACTTGTGAGATAAGTAATGAATGACAGATAAGAAGGGTTTCTGGAAAAATTATCCTCATTAAAAGTACATGAGATCAACCATAAGGAAACTTTTCCAAAGTGGAGTCATCATCGTGCTCAACGGAGGCATTAATAGTGAAGTGGAAGAAAAAGGAATCCTACCAACAAACTTCTATACTTTTGTTGGGCATTTGCAATTCTTCATCAAGTGACTAGTAGTAAAGCATCGATGACATCATAAATAAATTCTTTCATAGTCCAAACGTTGAGTCCATAATCTATCACCAATCTAAATATTAATCTTATCTTAGAGATATAGTGAGGTGTCTAGATCCGCTAGGATTCTAGCATAGGTAGTATGAAACAAATCTGCAGATCATCATTTTTTTATAAAACTCTCCAAAGTGTTCCCAATTGCTACAAGTCATAGTTCATTCCAAAACTTTAATGTGATACCATGAAGGAGGATCCATATTTGAAGGTTATCGTAGTCTTTTGACAACTCAAACAAAGGAAACAAGGTTTTGGTCATAAGTCCACGATCCCGTAGTACACAATACAATTCATGAATAATATTATGATATTTACTAAATTCAAAGACATCAATACAATAGGCTTTAGAACAAGGATAAAGATCAAATTTACCCTTTAATTTCATACCCTAATGCTTTGTAAGCCAACCATTTATTTGGGTGAGATTAGGCTCAAGTTGTGGAAATGAAAAATGAGACCATATTTGTCGTATCCTTTCTCCATTTCATGAACTCTTCAAAGTAGGATATCGTAAAACTTGAGAACAAGAGTCAATTAAGTAGGTTTCATAGGCTACCACTTCATCTATTGAGTGTCATTGTTACAAACCATGATCAGTAAAAGAAGAAGATGACCTAGAAACAACCAGTTCAAGATGCCCACTACCAAATTTAGCACATCTCGCACTGCCTCTATCCCATCTTTGTCACTCAAATATTATGTCAAGGAGAAAATCAATTCATATTTAAGCTAACCAATATTAATAATAATTTACAAGAAAATACATGTTACCACTGCTGGTGCTCAAAATGGTCTCGTCCCATTTGTGCCTTTAAAAAATTATTCATTCATGACCTCTGTCATTTTCTCCTTCCCCATATGGTGCTTGGTCAATCTTATTTCCATTTTTAATGTGCTACTAGGTTGAGGATCATGTTTAGGTATGTATTTGTCTCATGGTTCCTTCTTCTTCGAAAAATCTTTGTATTTTTAGTCTCCCATGCTCTGTTTCTTCAAAACTCATGTTTTCTGTTTCCTCCATTTTCCACAGTCAAGATGTGTTTTCGCTGCCATTTTTCCCTAAATACTCAAAGAGAAATGAATTGATGTGTCTCTCGAGGATCGTGTTTGATCCTTGCAATGCAGTCTAAATTCTTTTTCCTTGAAGAAAACCTCCTTTTCTAGCTCGTATGGGTGTTTTTCTATGTTTTATGGTTTGACGAGTGTTTATCCTTCAATTTTTCATCATTCAATTGACAGGAAATGTGACACTCTTGGTTGCATTCGGATCAGCTTAATACTTTGGAAATTCCATGAAAAGCCTCAAATTTAAAATGTGCCCACGTGGAGGAACCACGCTCGTTTGAGAATAAACTTTTTGTTTGGCTTTGAAGTAGCACCAGGAGGACACATTGAGGGCTAGCAGGAAAGAAACATGTGGAGAATTTCACTGGGTTTCCCATACTTACATAAATTTCAAAAGGTTTTCAAGAATTCTAGGACACGTGGAGGAATGACGCTCATTTGAAGATCTGATTTTGGGCTTTGCGTTGGAGTAGCGCCAGGGGACACATGGAGGCTTCCACTGCTTGTCCCAGACTTAGAAAATTTTTATGCAAATGGATACAGTTTGGTGGAATAGGGACACATGGCTAGTCCGCGCTCGTTCAGGGTCTTCAACTTGGGCACCATCTAAGAGAAGTGCTATGCAGACATGTGTGACACTCCGCTCATTTTGCATTTTACTTATACTTTTCAACAACCAAAAGGATATTGCCTCGGAGCTTTAAAAGTGGCTCCTTCTGCTAAGCTTCAAGCCTTCAAACAAATTTTTCCAGAGCAGGACACTTGGCGAGCCCATGCTCATTCAAGGTATCAAATTTTTGGGACTGCCTCAACGTGTGCTGTGGTGACACGTGGCAATTTGAAAAGTTACAAGGGGAAGTGAAGCGGACCATCCGAGGCAATTCAAACTTTTCACCTCTTTGCTTTGTAAAGATTAAAATATAAAAAATGGCCCGCGACCCTGATGGGAAATAGTCAATGTTTTTCCCGGTCAATAGCGGAGAGATGTGGACCTATGAAGGAAAATTGGAAATTTTTCCTTTTGAAAAAAAAAGATTTAAAAGCAAAATGGGAATTGTAGTTCCACTGGGATCCATAGTGGGACATGTGTCAAAAGTATTTCGCAAGGCCAAAGCTGTAAGGAAAACTTGGAAAATTTTCCTTTTTCCAAAAGAAAGTCAAATGGAAGAATTTCTCCATGTTTCTTTTAGGGCCCACCTTAGGACATGTGTCAAGCCCATTTTTCAGAAGTGGAGGTGGAGAGCAAAATGGGAAATTTTTCCATTTTTTCAAAAGGGTCAGAAAAGTTCAAAGGAATCCCCCGAGCCTATTTTTGCATCTTCCA
The DNA here is from genome assembly GCA_018340775.1 of Taxus wallichiana var. yunnanensis. Classification (NCBI taxonomy): domain Eukaryota; kingdom Viridiplantae; phylum Streptophyta; class Pinopsida; order Cupressales; family Taxaceae; genus Taxus; species Taxus wallichiana. The sequence goes on along the minus strand of CM031237.1, from coordinate 186,891,771 downwards.
CGTGGATGGCCCACATTCAAAATAAAATATCAACGAATGCTGAGTGTCTAAATCTGATTTTCCCCCATTTTTCTCGTAAAACTTCTAGGAGTGTGAGTATTCATGATTTCAAGCTATTTTCTACACGATAAACAAAGGAAGCGAGTTAATTGTGATATCTAGAGTTTGGTGGGAGAGATTTGGAGACGTATTTCACCATTTAAATGGTTTGACTCTCAAGCCCGATTTGGTTTTCTATTTTTCTTCTCCTGAGCACGCAAGGGGTCATATTTGATTGATATGGGGTAAAAGTGGTTGGTGAATGGATGGAGGTGGGTTTTCCCGAGAATGGAGTTGAATGCGGGAAGAAACTAAAGAGATTTTCCTCGAGCACCTAGAGATTTTTATAGATTTGATTCTCGTGAATCATGAAAGAATCATGGCAAGCACTTGTGCATTTAAAGTTTTTCCTTTTGAGAGGAAGGGGCTCTATAGCCATGAATTCATCATGCAAATGCTTAGAAGTTTTTGGAAAGATCGGGACTGAATTTCTCCAACAGAAAAATCTTGATAGATCCCATCCATTTTGAGAAGCCATCTAGAGAAGCCTTTATATCTCTCTTTGTGTCAAATTTGATTGTGTCAAGGTGGTTACAAGTGTACAACCATTGAAAAGATTTGATACTATTTTGGAAACTTTCCTCATTGATAAATTTGATCAAACTTTGAGTTATTCTGTTAATCTTGAGTAAAGTGTATTTATTTCATATCTAAATGCATATGATTAATTTTTCTTGTTTCTATTGCAATATTGTACCAAAATAGGGTACAATCATCCAGGTCTCAGTCCTTGTGATAATTTAGTGGCATCTGCAATTTCATTTCTCGAAGAGCCTTCATGTGGGAGTGGGATAAATGGTTTAAAATCACTTTTCTTTAATTTTGTCGATAAATATTCTTTGTAAGCCTCTCGGTGTACCTCAGCCATGACTTGGTTTAAATATTGGTGCTTTATTGGGTCCTTTAACTTGAGCCTTCATGAAAAAATCCCACAGGTTGTGTGAAAGAGTGTTGATCAGACCTCCATTGAAGCACATATTCTAGTTGAGGAAACAATTTAACTTTTTGTGGCATTTTGTTGATTGAATCTTTCCATTTTGCATAAGCTCTCAAGGATCTAGTGAGTCAAGTCCATCCTATCTCCCCTCCAACAAAAATTCATTTAACAAGAACCAATCCTACCCATACTACCCTTGTTTTTGCTTTGTATACCCACACTAGACCAAAATCCTTTTACTAAAGTATGTAGAAAACATAAGGGTCTCAAATGTCTTTATTAACCTTTTCCTTGATGTGAAATTATCTTTATGATCTGAAGTGAAAACTCGTGAGAGTCGATCTGTGTGTTGATCATATTTTCCCCAAGGTCTTCTCTACGAATTTTATACAAAAGAAAGGTACCGTATCTCCTTTCAAATAATAGAGGTTACACAATAGGTTCTCTTACCTTGTTTGAAAGGCACAACCTAAAATAGTTAGGATAAGATCAAATCCTTTTGAGGTGTTATCCATCTTTCAAAAATCCAATTAACAAATGGATAACTAGATTTCTCCTCGTATACAAAATGAAATACATTTATGATCTATCTACCTCTAAGCTCCCTGTTGAATCTGTGTTGTTGCTTGGTTTGAAAACGAGAACAAATTTTGGTACTAACACTTATGGTGCCATTTCCATGGATCTAATTTATATTTTAAGGGACTTAGTTTAATTTAATCCACATGCATACATATTTGAATCCATATCTATTTGACTCATCAACAACACCAACATCAGTGGCACCGTTGTCAAGGACATTGTGATACAATTCATACTCAGACCCTGGTAAACATTTTTTGTATGCTCTAAAGTGCTAGAAATCCATTTTAAAAATCATCCTGTGTTCAAGTTTGTAAGAGGTTTCAAAGTCACAAGTGCTATATGTAACTTCTCTAGTTTCCACAAGTTTTGCAATGGTATTTATTGATAAATTTTGGTAAAGAAAGGTTAGAATATTTCATTATCAGTTTCTAGTTCTGATAGACACTTGACAGAACATTTTTAGTGCATTTACACAACTAAGGTGAAAATTCTTAGTGGTAACTCCCTGTTGATTTGATTATGATAATGAACAGTGTCTTAAAGCTCTGTCAAGTAAGATTTGTTACTAATATTTGCAAATCTTGAAGGAAGAAGATCTTTCTTTGCTAGGGATCCTATTAGGACATTGTTTCCTGAGTTAGGAAAAGCAAAGTCAGAAGGAAGAAAATCCTAGAGAGTTGTGGGAGAATAGTAGACAAGAAAAGGGATCACCATTAAAGAAAGTGAGCGGCCCATCATTGAATATTACATCTCAAGTGCATCTTCTCCAACTGGAGAGGGACCTTCATTTGATTTTGAAAGGTTTCCTTCACACTCTGCACCTTTGTTTTCTAAGGTTGATAGGGATTTCCAAGAAGCAAGGCCTTTGGGGGAGATAAATTATACTCCTATGTTCCAAGAACCTTCTGCCCCCCATCAGTTTGTCACCCCTCCAAGATCACCCCTCAAATCAATATGGCTCAACCCAGCTTCCATTTTTTCTAAACACCTTTAGACCTATAAATTTTGTGGGAATGGCTACCAAATGTAGTGCTTCAAGATGTGAGGAACAAACTTCCAAATTTCCAAGGAAACAATGTTATTACTGGTGACTAGCATCTAAAGCTCTTCCTCAATATGATGGAAGATTTTGAGATTGAGCATGAAGATGTATACATCAAATTGTTTGTTCACACTCAAGAGGAGGATGCAAGGGAATGGTATAAAGCATTTCCGATAAATCTATTGTCTCTGGGGCTGAGATGAGAAATACATTCATATTATAGTGTGGTGATAAGACTCACCCAAGGTTTCTTCTATCGAGAATTTGAAAACGTCAAGAAGAATCCAAATGAGTCAAGACATGACTTCAATACAAGGTTCAATAAGACCTTGAGGATATTTCTTGTTAGGATAAGGCCATGTGATGAGTCTTTTTTTTATCAAATATACTTGATGCATTTTTATAAAAAGGCTACTTAATACTTAAGGGACAAGAACCCTACCAACTTGAGGTAAGAATTCACTATTTCCCTACAAATAGAGAATAATATCAAGGCAATAGGAAAACCTCCTAAGAGGGAAGGTGAGAAGGTGGTTAACCCTGAAAGCCCCCAAAAAGTAAGGCTACTGATTTGGAAGAAGTTGTGAAGATTTTGGTAGGGTTGTCAAGAGATCTCTTATAATCTATCTCGAGCCGAGAAAGGAGTTGGGAAGAGCTCACAAGGTCAATATAAGAAACAAGGCCAAGAAAATTTATAAATCATCAAAGAATTAATGACAGAGGAAAAGGAACTGTTGAATTTGGGAATAGGCAGCCCCAAGGTAGAGAAAATAGAATGGTGCCTGATCCTTTGACTACTAGAGTTGTTGTTGTGGAAGAAACAAAGGTCATTGATTGGTGTGATAGATGTTTCATGTCCCATGCTCCTTGTGAAGAAGATCAGCAAGAAGAAGAAGCAACTGATGATGATAATGATGATGATGTATGCATGATGGAGATCTTTGTGAGTTCGCCAAGGGAAGCAACTTCAATTGAGGTAATAAGTGCTAGAACTGCTGCCACTTTTTGGGATTACATCCATCGGGTACCTCTTCTTCCCCCCTCTCATACTTTATAAGTAGAAACTCTATAAGCTTTTGAATTTCCCCCTAATGATTTTGAATACTTGAGGGCATTAATGATTGAAAATTATGATGGAGGAGTTCCCTCGAAGAGGATATGTAGCTATTAAAGAATGTTGTAGTTACCCAAGAAAAGGAGCACAATACTAGAAGTAACATTGCGAAGGGGCCACAAGTCAAGTCAAAATTTCTAGTGCTTACCAAAGAAACCCCAAAGAAAAATGCATCCGGTAGAGAACTTGTTTCCCAAAGAAAAATTTGTGTTCCTCCACATGCCCAAAATGAAAAGAATTCCATTCCATCTAATGAATTTTCCAATCTTTCCCCTAGTGCTTTGCTCTACTCAAATTTCCTCCATATGACATAGCCTAAATTTTGATTCAAATAAAAATTCATGTCCCAATTGTTGAGCTTCTTAGGATCCCCGAGCACAAGAAGAGGGGTTTTAAATATTTGGGATTCAAAGGGTAAGAGATCATATAAGGTAGATATGTAAACAATGTTGAGGTTCCCTTACCGTTGTAGAGTTGGAAAAGCCACAAGTATTGAAGAGTCTGGGAAACCACCAGAGGTTTATTTAGGAACTTCTTTGGTTAAATACCAGCTAAATGTGGATCCATTTTCACTACTCAGTTATCAAAGACAAGTTGTTACATAACTATATGTTTGATTCTCGGTGCTTCATGTAATGTCATGCCTCTTGAGGTCATGAATGAAATAGGTATCAAAGTAACAATAGCATATGGGAAGTTCACTACCATGGACTCTAGAGAGGCTCCATTAGTGAGGTGTGTGAAAGATCTAGTAGTGCAGCTTGCATCTTATTCTGGAAGGAACTTGAAGCTTGATGTAGTCATTGTTGACTACCCTGCCAAGTGGGGGATGTTGTTGTCAAGAAATTTGGCAGTAAGTGTTGGTGGTAGTGTGTAAATGGACATGTCTTATGTCACTATCCCCATTGAATGCAACTTGGTGAAATTGTATGGAGAGAAGAAGATGATGTACCTGATTGAAGACCCAAGCAATGTATCTTATGAAGTTTTTCAAGTAGATGATGATCTTAACATTTTGTGAGCTTTGTGGATTTCAGGGAGTATGAGAGTGTTGAAAACAGAGCTCCTAAGTATGTTAATTTTTCTAGGAATTTGGTCTATGTTTCAGCCTTGAAGAATGTCAAAGAATTTGACTTAAACACAATGGAGGAGCTTCAGAGAAGATGGGTGGTTTACAAATAGAACAAAGAAGAAAAAGAGGTCTACTTCCAGTTGATGAAAACATATCAGAACCTCTTGGCATGGTCATATCTAGGATGGTAGGTGCTTGAATTGTTTCCTTGATTATTTTCTTTAAATCAAGAAAAGTCTTCTCAGATAATGTATAGTTTGTTTTTTGTTCCTTATTTTTTCTATTTTTTCTCATTCTAGTCCTCGGTGACCTATTTTTGCTGGTTTCTCTATTTGTTTTTGAAGATGGCTCTGTTTCTCTACCCTGCAAAGATGACTCCGCTACCCAATGGATATTTTGGCACTTGGTCTACTTTTGTTCTTATGGCACTCGCAGGGAGTGCCCAACCTCGAGTCGAACAAAATGTTGGTCCTCAAAATGGTCTCACCCCATTTGTATCTTTGAAAAAATATTCATTCACAAATCTCGTTATTTTATCCTTCCCCATATGGTGCTTGGTCTATCTTATTGCCATTTTTAGTTTACTCTTGGGTCGAGGATCATGTTGCGGTTTGTATTTGTCTCATGGTTCCTTTGTTCCTCTAAAAATATCTGTATTTTGAATATCCCATGCTCTATTCCTTCAAAACTCACATTTTCCCGTTTCCTCCATTTTCCACAGATCAAGATCTGTTGCCCCTAACATTTTTCCCTTAATACTCAAAGAGAAATGAATTCATGTGTCCCCGAGGATCATTTTTGAGCCTTACGCAATAGTATAAATTCCCTAACCTTGAAGAAAACCTCATTTTCTAGCTTGAATGGGTGTTTTTCTATGTTTTACGATTTGACGAGCCTTTCTCCTATCAAATTTACATCATTTAGTCGATAGGGAAACATGGCACCTCTTGGTTAGATGCAAATTTGCTTAATACTTTGGAAATTCCATGAAAAGCCTCAACTTTAAAATGTATCCATGTGGAGGAACGTCGCTCGTTTGAGAATAAAAATTTTTGTTTGGATTTGAAGTAGTCTTTGGGAGGACATGTAGAGGGCTAGCAGAAGGAGAAACATGAAGACTTCTGCTAGGTTTCCCATACTTACACAAATTTCAAAAGGTTTTCAGGAAATCCAGACATGTGGATGAATGACGCTGATTTGAATCTCTACTTTTAGAATTTGGCTTGAGTAGCACTAGGAGGACATGTGGAGCCTTCCATTGCTTAGCCCGGACTTAGAAAATTTTATGCAAATGGATACAGTTTGGCGGAACAGGGACACGTGGCTATCCCGCACTCATTCAGGGTCTTCAACTTGGGTGCCATCTAAGGGAAGCGCCATGAGGAGACGTTAGGAACTCTGCTCACTTTGCATTTTACTTAGAATTTTCAATGGCCAAAGGAGACTGCCTCAAAGCTTGACAAGTGGCACCTTCCGCTAAGGTTCAAGCCTTTAAACAATTTTTTTCCAGAGTAAGACACATGTCCAAATTTCCATGCTCATTCAAGGTATCAAATTTTTGGGACCACCTCGAGGTGTGCCATGGTGACACATGGAAATTTGAAAAGTCACAAGAGGTAGGGAAGTAGCCCATTGGAGACAATTCAAAATTTTCACCTCTTTGCTTTATAAAGGTTAAAATAGCAAAAATGGCCCGTGAGCCTAATGGGAAATAGTCAATGTTTTACCCCGGTAAATGGTGGAGGTGCAGACCCATGGAGGAAAATTGGAAAAAGGTTGTTTTGAAAAAAATGAGTTAAAAGAAAAAGGGGAATCATTGTTTCGTTGGGACCCATAGTGGGACACGTGTCAAAAGTATTTCTTAAGGGTGGAGTCAAGGGAAAACTTGAAAAATTTTCCTTTTTCCAAAAGAGATTCAAATGCCATAATTTCTCCTTGTTTCTTTTGGGGACCACTTGAGGACACGTGTCGTGCCAATTTTTAAGAAGCGGAGGTGCGGAGAAAAATGGGAAATTTTTTGATTTTTTCAAAGGGTCGAAAAGGTCAAAGGAAGCACCCCGAGCTGTTTTTTGCATCTTCCACGTGGATGGCCCACATTAAAAATCAAAGATTAATGACTACCGAGCGTAAATCTTATTTTCCCCCATTTTTCCTCATAAAACTCCCGTGAGTGCAAATCTTCATGATTTCTTGCTATTTTATACATGCCAAATTGAGGAGTGAGTTAATTTTGATATCTAGAGTTTTGTGGGAGAGATCTCAAGATGTCTTTCACTATTAAAACAGCAGTTTGACTCTCAAGCCCGATCTGGTTTTTCATTTTTCTTCTCCCGAGCATGCAAGGGGTCATGTTTTATTGATATGGGGCAGAAGTGGTTGGCGAATGGATGGAGGTGTGTTTTTCATGAGAATGGAGTTGAATTTAGGATTAAACCAAAGATATTTTCCTCGAGCACTGGAGACTTTTGTAGATCTGATTTTGCGAATCACAAAAGCATCATGGCAAAGTAAAGTGGTGCATTTAATTTTTTTGTCTTTTGGGAGGAATGGGCTCTGCTGGAAATTCTCTAAAGGGCATGAATTCATCGTGTAAATGGTTGGGAGTTTTTGAAAGATTAGGACTGATTTTCTCTAGTAGAAAAATCTTGACAGAGCCCATCAAATTTTAGAGTCAGCCTCATAGAATCCTATATATCTCTCTTTGTGTCAAATTTGATCATGTCAAGGTTGTTGAAAGTGTACATCCATTGAAAATATTTGATATTGTTATGGAAACTTTCCCTTGCTAATAAATTTGATCAAACTTTGAGTTATTTTATGTTAATCTTGAGTAATGTGTATTTATTTCATCTCCGAATGCATATGAGTAGTTTTTCTTGATTCTATTACAATCTTGTACCAAAATAGGTCCAATCACATAGGTCTCAGTCCTTGTGATAGTATAGTGGCATCTACAATTTCATATCTCGAAGAGCCTTCATCCGGGAGTAGGCTAAATGGTTTAAAATCACTTTTCTTTCATTTTGTTGATAGATATTCTATGTAAGCCTCTAGGTGTACCTCGGTGTGACTTGGTTTAAATATTGGTGTTTATTGGGTCCTCTCGACTTGATCCTTCATGACAAAAGTCCCACAAGTTTTGTGAAAAAGCGTGATCTGGGCCTCCATTAAAGCACATATTCTAGTTGAGGAAACAATTTAACTTTTTGTGGCATTTTGTTGATTGAATATTTCCATTTTACATAAGCTCTCAAGGATCCGGTGAGTCAAATCAATCATGTCTCCCCTCCCACCAAAATTCATTTAACAACAACCAATCCTACCCATACTACCAATGTTTTTTCTCTTTATACCCACACTAAACCAAAATCCTTTTATTAAAGTATGTAGAAAAATTAGCGTCTCAAATGTATTTACTAACCTTTGCCTTGTTGCGAAAATATCTCAATTATCTTGAAGTGACAACTTGTGAGAGTCGATCTAGTGTGTTGATCATATTTTCCATGAAGGTCTTCTACTGAAAATTTATGCAAAAGAAAGGTACATGTATCTCCTTTCAAATAACAGAGGTTACACAATAGGTTCTCTTACCTTTGTTGAAAGGCACAACCTAAAATAGTTAGGATAAGATCACATCCTTTTGAGGTGCTATCCATCTCTCCACAAATCCAAGTAATAAAGGGATAGCTAGATTTCTCCCCTGGCTACAAAATGACATACATTTATGATCTATCTTCCTCTAAGCTCCCTATTGAATCTGTGTTGCTTCTTGGTTTGAAAAGGAGAACAAATTTGGGTACCAACACCACCTTAAACATAAGTACAATTAAGTCTTCAATACTATTTTTAAATTAAAATGTAATTGAGTTAGATATCTCACATGAAAAATTAAGATCTGATGCAGGAGCATCAAATGTTATACATAACAAAATATTGGATTTGAGTTAGTTTTGTCTTAGAATAGGTCTAGGGATTCATTTCTAGTGTTTTGGAATCAATTTCAATCTTATTGAATCCCTCAATGTGTATTTATTGGTCATCGTAGAATTTCCATGCAAAACGACAATTTGAATATTTGAATTTGTAGTTTGGGATTAAAAGGTAAAATTTTATGTATATAAGTCATAAAAGGATGTAAATGGTCATAAAGGACATCATGTAATATATCCAATGTATTTTCACCCCTTATGAAAGGGTCACTATGTTGTTTCTAGTCTCCACCATAATTAGGGATGAAATTTAGTTGCCTTTCTCAACCTTTACATCATGAAAGTGATATATTCAAGAATGGATGGGAAGTATAGAAGTTAGAACAAGGGTTGAAGGTTTATAATCAATAGGGAGAGCCTCAAGAATGTAGGAAACTTGTGAAGCCTAGCATGGAGCATTTGGAAAGGAAAGATTCTTGTATATAATGTGAGTGACTTCTTATAAATATGAATAATAATGAGCATTTGATGATATTTGTATTTATGGGTTTGGTATTGATTTGTCAAGGTGGATTACAGTATCAAATAAGATATTAGATGTTGATCATGAAGCACTAGTCGGGTTCTTTTAATGAATGTCTTGAAAATATATGCTTTATTGTGATAAAATAGGTCTTTGGTGTTATCGCAATTAATGATTAATGATTGAGGTGTTTGAAAGGTGTATATAGGGTTTCCAAGTGTGTAAGAATTCTCATATAATATTCTTATTACAAGGAAAATAGAATTATCATAGTTTTGAGGCAAAACAATTATGGTTTGTTGATGTATTTTTGAGAGATATTGTTAGGATAAGTAAGGAAGGATTGAATAATAATTATCGATAGTCATCGCTCATTCCAAAAGACATTAAAAATAATATTCAAGGAACACAAAATGATTGATTATTAAATTAGCGGTTATCCTTTAAGGACTCTATGAAAAACATTGTTTCCTTTATCTTAAGCAAGAAAACAATATTGTTGTGACAAATATGTATGGTTCAAGAGGTGAAGTATAAAGGGAAAGGTGAAGGAGGTATATAAAAATATTAGAACGTAAAATTTAGGGATTGGACCATTGATTTGTTCAAGATACAAAATAATCTTCCTCTTATCCTTAGAAACCCTAGTTTAAGGTTAAATTACTAATATTAATGTAACTTGTGTTTTAATGGACATTCTACATAGAATCTATACATGATGATATAAGGTATTTTCTTTTTGATATGTTTTGGTGTGGTACGACTGTATCTTCTTTAACAATCATATTCTTATTAGTTTACTGAGACCTAATTTTAAAAGAAGAAGATGGAACTGCAATTTCCTTAAGAAACGTGGTGAATGTGCATGATAGCATTTTAATGGATACAATAATATGCATCAATTTAAAAGAAACCACTTTTGTGAAATTTTATTAAGAAATATAAACTTTCAAGGGCTACAAGACTCGTGAACAAAGAGTTAAGGGTAAAAGAGCATAATTTGAATTTTTTTGTATTTTTAATCTTGGAAGAGATATGTGAACATAATATCATTTTGGTTGATGATGGGTTGAATTTCTTAAAAGTTTTGAAGGAGGTTCAAGAACTTGTAAGAGAATTTTATATGACATAGCCTAGAAGAACACAAAATAAAACTATTATGAAAAGTATTGCATGTGATGCTAAATCATTATTACAAGGTATGTAATAAGTGAGGATATGAGTTTAAAGTAATATTAAAGGGACGAATGAATTTATATATGACGAAACAATTAAAGTTTCCTAAAAAATATTGTAAAAAGAGTGGAGAGTTACTGTGACTAACGTAATATAAAATATAGGGAATAGTAATAAGTCATTTCTCTATTTAGATAAACTCAAGTACTCTAGATACTTGAGAATTGAGGGATAAGTGGTTAACTTCCACCTCCCAAATAGAATCCTCAACACCTTACCTCGTGTGTATGTGTGTGTGTGTGTGTGTGTGTGTGTGTGTGTGTGTGTGTGTGTGTGTGTGTGTGTGTGTGTGTGTGTGTGTGTGTGTGTGTGTGTGTGTGTGTGTGTGCGCGCGCGCGCATTGTAGTGCCCACTTCCCTTCGACCTCATTTTGTTTTGTTGTTTTCGAGACTGATTACTTCACTATGGATTTATTATGGCCTCTTGATTTTGCATGCTAGTAGATATTATAGACATTGAACTGTTATTGATTTAATCTTTATATGATGCATATGGTTTACTGGTGGACATTTGATGACGATATTTGTATGCTTTTGATAGGGTTATTTATCTTAATTATGACATGTGGTATATTTAATCATATTGAGTAGAACTTGATAATTTGACTAATGGGATGATCGTTTTGACATAAATGAAATATGGAATAGAAATGTGCTAGAAAGTGTTAGTGATATCGTACTTGCATAGATGATAGTAAATCATGTGTCGTTTATTTTAGATTATATTGTATATTTGGCATGAATGTTTTAATGCGGCCAACAGGCCGAAGGAGGTATTTTCTGCTCTGCAGGTATATTATATTCACAACAATATTGGGGAGTGGAGACCAACCACATCGGAATTCGAGAAGAATCCAGCTAAGGTCACCATGGCAACAAGTAATTGTGTGTGTGTTAAAATTATCTGTAAAGGGAAAATTGTGACCTAGGGATCATGTGTTGTTTTGTTTTAATTTTCCCTTTTATTATGTTAGTATGTGTTGCTCTTAGTAAGTGAAATTTTACTTGTGTTATTATTCATATTCCTTGGATTGGAGTTTACCCTTTGTTAGCCATGGGTTGTAGTGGGTTAATTAAGTTAATTTGAAATTTTCCTAAACTAATTAAAAGATGTGACCTAAGAGAGTTCATTTATTAGGATTTGATTTACTTGGGATTTTGTGTGGATTGATGTGTGTTTGAGTTTGAGTGTAGCACACTCTACCCCACATGGGAAACTCGAATTTGGCCTTGGAGGCCAAATTTCAAAGCTTGTGGGACAAGTCAAACTTGTCCCACACTTCTTAAAACCCCATGCCAACCCTACCTATCGGTTGGAAGACCAACTTTAGGGTCTTTTAGGTGTTTTGGGGGATAAAAGGGTAAAATATTAATTACACTTTCTTTCAAAATTTAATTTTGTCCTTTGAGGGAGTGGGCTTAGTTGGAGTGTGTAAGGTGCTTGCCTTTCTTTCAACCACTTATTAATGGTGCTTTGGAATTTGTTGTTGACTAAATGATGTGGAGTGGGGGGAAAAGGAGGTGGCATCCTACTTGGAGCCACATCATCCCTCCCTCTCTTTTCTCTATTTATTTGAGCCTCTTGTTTGTTTTGGGGGTTGGAAGTTTCATTTTTAGTCTTGTGTATTTTTGAGAGGGTAGGAATTGGAAGGAGTTTGGGATTTTGGAGCTTGTTGATACTTGTGGGAATTTTGTGGGTGCTTGTGGATGCTTGCTTGATCTTTGGAGGGATTTAAGACTTTATACTTGGAGCAAGCTCTACCATGGAAAGGTAGGAGCTTCACCTTTGTTGTATTATGTTTTCTTCTTTTTGCTATATGAATGAGTACATATGTTGTGTTGAATTTTTGTTGTTGCAATGCTTGTTGGGAATGGGTAGAATGCCTAAGTTGGGAGTGGGAGGAGACTATGGGGAGTTTAATTGAGGGAGGCATAAGAGATCATGTTCTTGAGGAGGGAGTTTGGGTTGGGTGCCCACCTTGTAAGAGAAATGCTTGCATTTTCTTCTTGTTTTACTTTGAGGGAGCCATAAGAGTTGAGGGAGGCATAAGAGTTGTTAGGGGTATTGTGTTTTGCATTGGAGGCTTTTAGGTGGCACCCATTCCCATTGGGAGGCATAAGTGGCCTCCCCATATGTCTTACTCTTATGGCTTTCTTGATAAGCCTTGTGACTTGTTGTTGTGATGATTTTCCCTCTTGTTGTGTTGTAAATCTTGCTTTGAAGGATTATGGAATGAATGTGAAATGTTATGTTTAGTTATGTGGAAGCTAGTAGTTGCCATGAGTTGGATTTTCTCCCATTGTGATGTGGTTGGGGCTCGGGGGCCAATGGAGAGGATGGCTTCTCTTCTCCATTGGGTATCTTGGCTGGGAGGAGAGTGTTGCCTATCCCCTTATTTTGTTGTGAATCAAGCAAACTATGGAGGAGCCACCTTGTTGATATTTGGAGAATTGGAACCTTTTGATGACAATGTGAAACCACCATGTACTTTACCCACCTTGAGTGGAGGAAAATGTAATATTTCTTTGTATTTTAGCTTCCATTATTGTAAATTTGTTTCCACATGAAGTAGAAAATGTCGTAACAAGATTTTGAAGGAAAGTTGTATTGAAATGTTAGTGACTCTTACTCTAAAACTTATTGGAAATGTTGTTGAACTCTTTTGTGGAATGTTGGGAAGAAATTACAAGAGAAGATATATTAAATTTTTGTTTTGTTACTTGAAAGTGATGTATTGGAAAGGTTGGAAAAATAGTGCATTATCTCTTCTTGTATAGTTGTTGGAAAGACTTAAGTTTCTAAATGGCTTTTAATATGCCAATGAAGTATTTTAAGCTCTAGCTCTTTTATGTTTTTCTTCATTTATGAATTCATTGTAAAATCCATTTGCAAATTAATAAAGAAAAAGAAATCAACCTATTGAAATCCCATACAATGTTATTAAATTGTGTAGAAGGGAATTGTAATGCAAGACTTAAAACTTGTTAAATTTATTATCCATTACTCCTTAGCGTTTAACAAGGATACTAATATTTTAAATAGTATTTCATATTTAAGTAATAATATAACGGAGCTACTATTACTAAATAACATTAAGAGCAATATACTATTGATGCTTCTCTTATATTAGAAAAGAATAAACTGTACCACAGCCAAACAATTTCATTAAACTTTATAAAAGGGAACAGACGCATGTGCAAATTCTGTATGCGCCCCACCCTAGGTCCGTGAATGATCTCGTTTTTTTTTCCTTGTGCAAAGCGACTGTGCTTTTGTATCCTTCTGGTTGAAACTGACCCACCTCCATGAAGGAGGCGTCATCTAATTGCGCATGCTAATCACGCTTAAATGCACTGATCATTATGAAACAGATGCACCTCTAAGAGGCTCCTTCCATGAGCCATTCTCAGATATGCGACAGACCTTAGTAGAAGATCTACGCATTAGTTTTCCACCAGTGCCTTCTATCGACACTCTCAAAGGTCCCTCAATCGATTTTGATAAATATAACTCAAGGAGAATTCCGAATTTTGAAGATGCATTAAATACTAAATGATAACAACATAAATGGACAACTCCGCATGCTTAAAGAACTCGTAAAAAAAAAAGGGGACTGTGGTGGTTGTCGTGGCCTAGGCATTTCTGTTCTCGCCCGTAGCTCCATCTACCACCTCCATTTTAGTTTGTGCAGCCAGGGGCAAGGGAACAAGTAGCCACCTGCTGTTCCTTTGATCTTTAGCTTCAATCCGTAACCACCTCACCTTTTTCCACATGGCACGGTAAAAATACCAATGTTTACACTTGCTACACCGGTCTATAGCTTCACCTTCAACAACCACATTTACCCGCACACGCCAGACAACTTAGAAGCGACAGGAGATCATGCGTGTAGATATGGATTTGCAAAATCTAAATAAGTAAATGTATATGCGGCCAGGTAGGAGTGACTTGCACGCATGGAGAGGGTTTTAAATGAATGGCAGGTGGCTATTAAAGCCACCCACCCCAAGTTTTTTTTTTTTTTTTTCAAACTCAAATTCAATTTCATAGTGCGCCCACACCAACTTTCACAATCATCTCTCTAATATGTTTTTAATTGTAAATGTATACATGTCAGTACAATCAATCAAAGCAATTTGTTATTATTGATATATTTCATACTTAAAAGAATAGAGAAAATTGAGTAAACATTCAATTTAATATTGTCCCGTCTCGATTTTTAATTGGTTCCAAGGCATAAACAAAAAATAGCTTTTAGTTGACCAAATTGCAATAGTTAGTCTTCTAATCTTGAAGAAGTCACTTGATGAAATGGAAATTTTTTTGGTTGTAGACAAAAGAGACTAAGAATGCGAATTATAACCGTATCTACAGATTGTCTACAAACAAAGATTATTATAAGTGTCGTACTAAAATAAATAGTGTTAAACATGATTATAGAATACCTATTATTGGTAGATAGGTGGTTGTATATATTAGATGCAAATTGGTATAGATAGAATTCTCTCTTATGCATGAATACGACTTCACAAGTCGATATGTATTATGATAATATCCTTTATTAGCTTGTTTGATTATTTGTGTTTATTACAATAGTGACTTAAGTGATTTATTTATATTTAATTATATAATTATGTATTATATTATAATTAATAACATATATAATAAAACTATTTGCGTTTCATACTTTATATGTTATGCGTAATGATTTTAGAATATGAACAGAAATTTGATTTCATCTTAAACCTTTATCATGGATATCAACAATATCAAAAGAACCCCTATGCCTTGCTACAATTCACTTATTTAAATCAATAAGTTTTCTGAAGTTAACATGCTCACCTTTGCACTATTAAAGTTATACTTCTTAGCCTTGCACTAGTAGAAATATTCGAATATGGAGTGACCTTATCAACACTATATAGTTTTATTTACTTATACCTATACTACATCCTTGTAAAACAATGTAGTATCTCAGGCTAAACTTAGAACTTGGAGCTATCTATAAAGAGTCTACAAAAAAATATCGTCACATTTTCAAAGTTGAATGTTTGTGGTGCGGCGTCGTCGCCGTGAGCGTCGTATTTTGCGTCGTTACACGCGCACAAGACATGCGTGTGTGCGGTGTGCGTGTGTGTACACACACACACACACACACACACACACACACACACACACACACACACACACACACACACACACACACACACACATGCATACATACATACAAACATACATACAAATAAAGACTATACTCTTTTTTACTAGTAATCATTAAATGATGATGCCATCCTGGTTGTTGATGAGGTAAATCCTTGTGGAATTTCCACAACAACGCATTAAATACTATCCTTTTCTCTTCCATTATTTATTCCTCCAATCTTGGCCTTTCATAGGATGGGTGTCATTTCTTCCTTGTTGCAAACAAGTTATAATGTATTTTGTATTTAGATTTGGGAATCTTGATGTTATGGTTGTTATATCATTCTCGCTAATGCTTGTTAAGA
>CM031237.1:186860727-186870727 GCA_018340775.1 Taxus wallichiana var. yunnanensis | reverse complement strand
AATGTGCGTGGGGCAAAGCCAATGCTTGCAACAAGAGTGGTGGAAGAGCATAATATACTGCTAAAGGATGTTATAATGGAAAAGATTAGTAAAACAGAATGGGCATGCATGGAAGATGGAAGATACACACAGGGTGGGATGCAGAGGTCTCCTGCTTTTGGCAATCTCTATTGTTCACGTTCACTGATGTGGGAGATTGGGTGGTTGATATAAACTGTAAACTTGCAATGTTAGCCACTCAGTTTGGAAGAAATGCTATCGAAGTTGAATCAGAGAGGACTCGATAAAACATAAGTAAAACAGATTTTGCCGAGATATGCAATAAAAGGTGGTGATTTTGTTTTCTAACTCGCCATGTTATTATCCAAATGTAAGAATAATAGGTTGTTAGTATTGTTTAAAACTACTATTTTAAATAAGAATTTTTAAGAGGAAAATGAAAACAAAGTAAAATACGAAAGAAAAATTAAAAGGCTCTTTTTCATGATAATTTGTGACCCAACAAACTTATTTAAATTTTGAAATTGAGGTCGAAAAAAAAGTCTGAATGTGAACCAGAAAACAAAGTGTTGTTTTAATAAATCTTGAAATAAACATGAACATAAAGGATTCTCTTTTCTTTCTTTTTTCGTTTTTTTGTGTGTGTCCTTTCTAGACCTTATACCCATGCATGGCTCCTCATGCATGGCAAATACAAGTTATTTGATTTCTTTAGGAGGGATAACATGGAAAGAATTAATTACCCCAAAATAGGAGTTATAGTAGTTGATGTGGTTTGTAATTATTACTATTTAGGTAATACTTGGGCTCGTTGTTTGTTCGATACTAGTAACTTGCTTAGGAGCTTGCTTAGTAGGCATTGGCAACATCGACTTTAGAACTCTGACAACTTCATGCATGGTGGGTTGATCAGAGGGTCATTTCTTAGTGCAAAGCAAGGCCAAATGGAAGATTTTTCTTAAAATCCCAAGATCCCTGTAGGTTGTTGCAACTTCTGTATCAACATTTTCCATGACTTTGTTGTTGTTGTCTACTTTTGATAGTATCTATGTTCACATGCCAATGTCAAAGACAACTCCATCCACATTTGATTGCTCCATGCTCCAAACAACAAACCTTAAAAATACTTAAACAATGTACAATGTAAGCTCCAAAAGAAAATTAACAAACATAAATCTTACCAACTAAGGAAAAGAAAATATGATTACATGTGGTCAGAGGAAGAGGATACCCAAGATTACAGGCTGGGAGGCTACCACCCTGTTCATATTGGATACCTCTTTAAACAAGGGCGCTATACTGTGCAATCCAAACTAGGTCTAGGGCAGTTTCTCCACTATTTGGCTCGTCAGGGACACCCACTTGGATAAATATATAGCCCTCAAGGTAAACATGAGTGCACCATATTTTATTGCAACAACTTGAAAGGAGATTCACATCCTCAAACAAATAGCAAAAGGAAACATAGATAACAAGAAAGGCGTGGTTGAATTGTTTGATTATTTCAAGCACAATGGCCCAAATGTGCAACATGTTTGCATGGTTCTTGAGCTTTTAGGGGACAATTTATTCAGCCTATCAAACATTATGAATTTATGACAACAAAGGAATTCCATTGAACATGGTAAAGGAAATTTACTTTAATGTTTTGGTAGGGCTTGATTATTTGCATGGTCAACTTTCAATTATTCACACAGATCTCAAACCAGAAAAGATTCTTCTCCCATCTACCATTGACCCCAACAAAGATCCCAGGAAGTCTTACGCTCCACCCCTACTTCCCTACAGATCTGTTATGCCCATAAATTCTTCCCCTGCATTAAATCATGGCGAGAACAACAATGAAAGGTTAGCAAGAAATCATAAGGAAATATTAAAGAAAAAGGCCCAATTAGGAGGGCAAGAAGATTGTGGGGATGTAGTAGAGGATGAACTTGAGAAAGATGTAAAAAGCTATTTGAGATGTGGGATAGCAAGAGGATATGGGATAATGCTCTTGACCACAATAGAAAACCCAAAAAAATCAGCCCTTCTAAGACAGAGAAGGAGCTTGATCTTAAGTGTAAGATAGCTGATTTTGGTAATGCTTGCTGGACTAGATGCACTTGAAATTTAAGGTAATATTCAAATGAGGAATTACAAATGTCCAAATGTTCTTCTGTAGTTTGGATACTCTACCTCAGCAGACATATGGTCCTTTGCATGCATTACATTCGAACTTGCATAGGTGAAGCGTTGTTTGAACCTCAAGAGAGTGAAGGAAACTTTGACATTGACCAAGATCACTTAGGTTTAATGATAGAGCTCCTCGGTTTGATGCCCTAGAAAATTTCTTTAGGTGGATATCATTCTAATCACTTTTTTAACATCCACGGTGACTTGAGACACATTCAACACACATTATTTTTGGCCCTTAAACAAAGTTCTTCAGCAGAAATATCATTTTCCTAACAAGAAGTAAATGGGCTAACTGATTTTCTTCTTCCTTTGTAGACTTTCAGATCGTAGAAGCGACCCACTTGCAGCAAAAAGCCCTTGTTCACCCATGGCTCAATCCTCGACCTCATCTTCTTCAACCATTGATGTCACCGAGAAGCCCAAAATGTAAATCTTCTTCAACCATTGATGTCAAAATCCAATTATTAACAGAGATATTTCTACCTAGGAATTTTTCAACTCATGTAAATGGAACAAAACATGGATCCAAAAACAAACATTACTACACTAACACAGGGAAACTTTTTGAGTAAGTTCCATTGCAGCCAGTTTCATTGGTCAACACTTTTCACTGATAGACTGAAGAGCAGATGGAGAAAAAGAGCAATATTGCACATCCCACTAGAAAAAATTGGTAACAAACTACCTTGTTTTTGCTAATCTCGCCTCTTTAAGATGGAAGTGACAGAGCTGACCAAAGGAACAACAATTGATACAAAGAGAGTGTAAATACAATATGCAACAATTGAGTAATTGAAGATACGACATACCTCTTGCAAGCGGGTAGCATCAAGTGTGTTGAAAATCCTGACGAGAGTGGCCTTGTTGCTGGAAGTGGCCAGGCGAAGGCCATCGTGGGTGAGAGCGAGGTAGGCTAGGTGGGAGTCATGTGTAACAACAAGGAGGGCTTCCATACTCGCATACCCAAATGCTCAAGATTGACCTATCTACGGTGGAGGCTCAGTGTATTTGGGATGCAGAGACTCCATTCTTGTTGCTCTACATTAGCGCCTGAATTCTCAGTTATTTTCCTACGAAGTAAACTAATTTCTTGGTGTGTGCGTCAATGTTGGAGGCAATATTTGTCGCAGTCTTCTACTAGGGCTAGAAATATTTAATGGTTCACAGCCATATCTCTCGTCCACCGCAAAACGCCAAGATTCGAAAGCATGTCAAGGATTCGAGATTGAAAGCAGGTCATACATGCAATTTCGCTAACTTTAAATGCACCATTCGATTCAAAATAGCTAAAAACAAGTAACAAAAATCACCTATTTTGCAATCCACTAGTTGAAACATGTGCAACTACTTTAGTCCTTCCACCCATGCCTTTTTTAATTAGAGAGCACGATATATCGAAAGACAAACAATTGCAGTATTGCGAGTTTCTGAAGGCATGCGGGAAGCAAATTCAAGTGCGTGTGTTCGAGGAGGAAGGTCATGGCCATGAAAATGGAGGAAGCCCTCTGCTGCATCTGTGACTTCATCAAAATGGAAATACAAAGAATCACACGTAATCATTAAAATGTAATCACAAATTTAAAACGTGTAAACGCACCGGTCAAATTTGAACACGTCGCAAAACGTCAAAATCGCCGTCAAATTTACCATCACATGTGTTTCATGAGATGTGAATGCCGAATGGTATATGTTAATTGATTTAGAGGTATAGTTATTACTTTTGTACTTGATGTTGATAAGGGGTTCGATTGATGTTGTAATTGTAGAAATATAGTTGATCCACTTAATTTGAAGGTTGTTTCTACATTTCAAACTTGTTATAAATTCGTACATGATTACATGTGATACCATTTTCGATAGTTAATTAATTTTATAGTTGATGTTGTATGTATTTAATTTGGGTTAATTGTGTTAGTTGTGCATCGGTTGTTCAGTTGGTGTTTTGTTGGAGAAACATTTATTATACAATTGATAATGTGTGTGATTGATAGTTGTAGTGTAGGACTTTAGTTGAAACATTACATTGAAATGTTGTATGTGTACATTTAATTATGTTACAGATTCGTACATTTAAAGTTGCATATCATATTTGAAAACATCAAATAAATGAAGGTATACGTACACATAATGAGACATGTATACATTTTCAGTATTTATATCATGAATGGTAGCCTTTAGTGGGAAATTTTAGTTTCAATAAACATGATTACATTTGATACCCCTTGAACAACGATCGTGTGTTTTTGGATAGAAGAAGTGTTGAGTATAGTAGTAGTGGAGGTGCTATCAAAGCAGAGGGTAGTATTTACGATGGGTTGAGTGATAGTAGTCTTGCTTCCTCCTTTCTTCTTGCTCCGAGTGCTAGTACGTGCGCCATATTTGAGTATCTCTCGAATGAAAAAGTAGGTGAAATGCATAGATTTGCAAGCGAGGGAACTCTAGAGAAAGCTGTGAATGTCAGACCCTACCTTTCAGTGGTTCCAATGTCGACGGTTGCTTTGTGCAAAGTAAGTCCTTGTGACTTGTGGATAGTTAATCCCTAGGCCATTTTAATCGAAACTGTCTTCGATTCCCTCTCGAAATAGGGGGTATGGGAATATGTAATGGGTTGGAGGGATCCCAACATGGGCCGTTATATCTATCAAATTTTACAACAAAAAATAAAGGTAATGCTGGTGGTTGCATTGATGCGTCGTAGACAATGTCGGTGATTGTTCCTGTGGCACCATTCACGAGGCCTGCATCAACCCATAGATTTGCAATAAGCATGATTTTTTTTGTTTTCACAACAAAACTTTGTGTTCCAACCATCATCATTAGATTTCTTGGTCCAATCCTCCTATTTACTTTCAAAGAATGGATTGGGTGATCGAACGCTCAATGCCTTCAACATCAATAGGTTGTGGGAGTCCACCAAATCATTTTTTGCAAACAAATGTGATGCGTCTTTAAAAATGTTGAGCTCCTGCTGAGTTAGGTGTGTGTCTGTGTGAGACATTAGGAGTTCCCAATCCTCAATTAGAGGGGTTGAATCTCGCATGTGGAGCAGTAAATTCTAGAATGAAACTTGCGTTCAAGTTGTTCCTTGTTGCCGAAATATTGTTTGTAATGTAATGGAAGACTGAAATCCCTTCCAAAGGGTTGCTCCATAGGAATTACTTGCGTAAAGAGGACTGTCCAAAACGTGGTAATTGCCCGAGGTCACCGAGGAGGATGACTGATCTGTTCCCAAATTCAGATGTTCTCGAGTGTGGGAAAGCTTCACAGCCTACTGTCAATTTTTCTTAGCAACTTTGGCCCGATGAAACTCATTTCATCAATAAGAACATATTCTATATGTTTTTGGCGACTCTTGAAAAGACAATAATGCACTACCTTCAAGGGGTTTCGAGTTAAATGTATGATGTGAACGCCGAAAGGGATATAGTGAAGAAGGGAAACCAATTGAAGAGAAATGAAGGAAAAGGAAGAGGGATTTAGAAAATGGCGTGTAAGGGTGGCGAAGTGGATGGGAAAGTAAAGAAGAAAGGAGGAAACAATGTGAAAGTATACAAAATACAAAGAGCACGACATGTTTGTTAATTGTAAAAAGGATTAAAGATGTGTTGTGCTAGACATGTTAGAAAAAAATGTAGAGGAATATATATGAAAATGCAAGAAGCGAGATGGAAAATGTTGTCGAGGTGAATACTTGATTGAATTTGTAGATCTTGACTCTATTGGGTAGTTAGAGAAAATGTAAAAGTAAGGGGAATTTGAATGCATGTTGTACGAGACACGTTAGGGACATGAAGACGTAAAGTACCCACGTTAGCGATGAGAGTAGTGAAGTATTCACGCAAGTGTAATTTTCACCCATAGGGAAAAATTAAAAAGAAAAATTCAACATGTTCCAACTTCATAACTTGGCCACAATAAGTACTTGTACAAAATTTTCTAGCCTCTTGTATGTAGTTATAAGGTTAAGTAATTCTAGTGACCAAATGCATGGCCATGTATCGGTAATTGACAGCTTCCAACGATTGGTCATATGAGTCAAAGGCAGATTAAGGTTGTGGATTGCATGCCCCACATGTTTTCCACAGATCATATTGTTCCTACCCAAGTAATATTTGTTATCTATGTTCCACTTAAGCACTTTAAGCTCATAAAGAGGACACAATAAAATATTGGGAAACTCAAAAAGTTTAAGTGGTTGATCTAGAAAAATAATGTCTAAAATAGAAAATGAAAAGTAAAAAAGTCTCCAAATTGGTTCACGTTTATCTCGAACATGCCATTTGTGTAGCAATTGTAGACAAAAATCAAAGTTTCATGTAGAATTTCCATGAGAGGGGTGATAAGTTGGGGCTAAACTCTAATAAATCTTACGATCACATGGATCTTCCGGTGAGTGTTATTTATTTCTTTCTTTTAATCATTTCTTTTAAGTCTAATCGATTTTGGTTCTTTTATTGAACGGAAAAGAACAAAAGCAAAAATACAGCCAAAACATCGCTTACCCGTTGACAACCAAAATATCCAATCCCATGATTTTCTTTGATGAGCCGATGTCGTAAATGGAAGGCCCAGTGCGGATAGAAAGAATCCCATTGCACGGTTCAGATTACTGACATAATTGTTTATGTGGTCTATCATATGGATGGTGTCAATTACAATATGTTGTTAGATCCCTTGAGCTTTCTACCTATAAACATGCCTTTCGATGTAAATATGTAAAACATCTATGCCACCCAATGGCCAGAATGCCTGATCCCACAATGTGAAGGGTAGGCGTAGGCATGACTGGGGATTAAATTTGACGTCTATTTAGCTTTTTTTTTTTTTAAATGCAAAAAAAAGCCAAATTATTTGTTAACCGTATCAAAGGATGGGGAATTTTTTTCTCAAACTGTCATATTCACATCCACTCTATAAAATCGAAAATTATTGTATTGCCAAAAAATCAATATTTCACTCTCAAATTTAAACGATTAACATCAAATCTCAAGATATAATCAAATAATCATAAACTAAAGATATTACTTTTTCTATTCTATAATAGTTAGAATTATTAATTAAGCCCGGTTTATTGATTTATCCAGGTTGATTATGGGGATATCCATGCCATCATCGCCATTGGATGAGGAGTAAAGTTTTGAGTTGGGATGATGCTCTTCGCTTTGAACAAAGGAAAAATCGATCATGTCACCTTTGCTATTTTGGATCGCCTCCAGTTCCACCCCGTTGTTATTTATGGTCTGCTCTTGGTTTCGTTTTCATTTTCGTTCGTAAGCCTAATACAGGGGGATGGATCTATATCTTAGGTTTTAAATACATTGAACTTAAACAAGTTATTACTTCCTCCACTATATTCTATGTTTAGGCTTTCACTATCTGAAACATATTAATATGTAAAAGATGTCACTTGGAGTAAAAGTATTAAATATTGAGGTTGGATGGAGGAGAAGAAATCTAGAGAGGAAAATATTGAGTGGAACCATTTTGTGGAAGCCACCTGTCTTTACGATGAGGGACATATGTAACATCGGTATTTGTTGTCAAATGTGTGATTGAAAAAGGGGTTACACTATATTAGGTTTCTTTTAGAGCTTGGATGAGTGAACCACTTGTAAGGATGGATAAACTATATGGTTTCTTTCTTAAATAAGTTTCTTGATTTTAGATCTATATTGCACATCAGAGTACAGAGGGTTTGGCAAACTTGGGTATTGATGTGCTTGAGAGGCGCAACATCAACCCAGAAGGATACTTGTATTGGCTAGGAGATACAACATTAATTGGATTTTCAGTGGTCTTCAATCTTTTATTGACAATGGCCCTTGCATATCTAAACCGTAAGTTTTCTCCAACCTTAATGCACTCATTAAACATCACCTTCATTCATTTGCAAAAAATGTGCCCTTTTGCATGCTGAGAATAGTCTTAATCCTGAGAAGCTCTCGGGAAGCCACAGGTTAGCATATCAGAAGAAAATTTGGGGGACCAACAATGCATTGAGTCCAAAATTATCTCAAAGGATCAAGATCCTAACTCCTTCCATCGACATCTAAAAGAGGGTCCTTTCAAATTGTGTCCTCCAAAGATGGAAAAGATACAACTAGACTGTTTGTTCTCACTCTTTGGATGTACATGTTATTCCCTGTAAACTCTTAGAGTAAAAGATATGCAATGCATAAATCCCTTACATCTATAGTGAATTAGCAAGGCAAGAAAAACATAACAATGAATTGCTTGATTTCTAGATGAAGTCTTCTAGTAGGAGAGAATAGGTAAATGAATTTTCAATGGTTACTAAAATCCTTCTTATCATAATCAGCTACGCATTTGTTGGTTATGCAGTAGAAATACAAACACATTGCATAAACAACATATAAATGAGACATGAAAAGGACTTAACTAATATGGAGCCAGCAACTGATCTTTTGCCTAATCTAGCCCTGAATCCAGCCTCCATTCGTTTAAATCTCGTTAAACACTAGTTAATTTTTTACTTAAGTTGAGCTACCACATCAATGGCGGCGGACTGTCGACAGTTGGGTGACAACCGACTGCCGAAGTGTCATGTGATTTGTGGAGGCTTCTCCGAAGCCGTCTTTAACCATAGAGGCCGACAGATCGAAACTACTTGGGCTGATCCAGCGGGAAGTATGGCGTCAACAAACACTCAGTCGAGTATTTTCTTTTCTAGTACTTACATACCGCACATTCTGACTCGTGTGCGCCCTTTCCCATCATAATAATACTATGTGCGCTCCTACTGCAAAATATATAACAGACATTTTCACACTAGAAAACAATGGAGGATAATATGGATATTTATTCGTCTAAAGAAGGAAGGTAGGACCAAAAAAATGTTAAAAAAAAGTGAAAAATTCCAGATGGTCAGTCGAAACCATTAAATTTAACATAGTCACAAAAATGTCCAAAGGTCCTTTACTATAGGGGGAACGCCTTCAACATAATAAAAATTCTTCTCTTGAGATTTATATTTTCTTTTTAACACTTTTCTTATGGTATATGTGCTATGTACTTAAAGTTTCAATGATTCCATATCACTTATGCCTCACTTGTGTTTTCAACCAAATAGTAGAAAGATCATAACCATTTTTATTCTCTACTATTGCAGAGTGCCCACTTCCCTTTGAAACTTTTTTTGATACTAATCATGAAACTACTGATTATATTGTGGACATGATTATGGACTTTATTATAATATGATGTTAGATGTTAGATCATGCATTACTGTTGACTTGAGTCAATTATGATGCATGATGATTATTAGAGGCATTTTGGATATTGATGTTCATATAATTGTTTGACATGGTTATACTATGGATGTTGTATAGACTTGTGATATTTGGATATTGTGAGTAGACCTAGAAATGGAAATTATTGGATGATGATATAGTTGTTGATAAAACTATAAATGTTATTGCTAGATTGCTTGGATGTTGTTTCCGATTCATATATCCAGATGATTTTGCGTATTATATTTATATTACTGGGATGTTCGATATGGCCACAAGGCCAAAGGAGGTATTTGTGTTTTACATGTTAATATCTCACAACAAACATCGGGATTGGTGACCAACCACATTGAAATTCTAGATGAATTCAACAAGGTCACCATGAAAACTAGTATTTGTTTGTTACATGTTTATTTGGAAAGTTAGGTATTCCCATGGGGGAGAAAATGTTTAGTCATGACTCAAGGGGTTTTATGTATTCCTTTTATTTTGGTCCCTTTTGTTTATGTTTACATGTGTTTATTTTGTTGTGCTTCTACCCCTTTCATTATTCTTTAGATGGTGTGTAATAT